>PVKC010022756.1:0-17549 GCA_004027635.1 Crocidura indochinensis
AAAAAAAAAAAAAAAAAAAAAAAAAAAAAAAAAAAAAAAAAGAACTGACAATAAAAAAATCTCAAAGTATGTGAAGAGAGGAAAATTGAACTCTGGAATAAACTCAACAGAAATAACATAAGAATCATTGGAGTCCTAGAGAATCAGGAAAAAATCTCTATGAAGAATCAATAGTCAAGGACATCATTTCAAGAAACTGCCAGAGCTAATGGTTGTATGCATTCATGATAAAAACTATAAACCATATTGGGAATGGTAGGAACATTTCTCAATATAGTAAAGGCCATCTACCACAGCCAATGGCAAATAATATACTCAATGGAGATAAACTAAAAGCCATTCTTCTAAAATATGGTACAAGACAAGGCTGCCCCCTCTCACCACTCCTTTTTAACATAGCACTGGAAGTACTTGCCATAGCAATTAGGCAAGAAAAAGGTATCAAGGACATCCAGATAAGAAAGGAATAAGTCAAGTCTGACTGTATGCAGATGACATGATACTATATTAAGTATCTAAAGTAACTAAAGACTACCAAAGAAGTGGATTGGACACTCTTGAAATTCATTTGAAACAATGCTGACAAATACCTAAAGCAACTTTTAGGAAAAAAAGATGGAAGGCATCACTTTCCCCAACTTTAAATTGTATTACAAAGTAATAGTCATTAAAACAGCATGGTACTGGAATAAAGATAGACTCTCAAATCAATAGAATAGACTTAATTATTCAGAGAATATTTCCCAGACTTACAATCTATTAATCTTTAATAAAGGAACAACAAATTCCTTTGGTAAAGTAGCAAGAAAAGCCCCTTCAGAAGTGGTATTGGGATAATCAGTCAGCCACACGCACAAAAGAGAACCCAGACTACCACCTAACACTATGCAAAAAGGTCAAATAAAATGAATTAAATACCTGATATCAGACCCTAAACCACAAGGTCCATACAAGAACATTAGATAAAACACTATATTATATTGAGACTAAAGGCATTTTCACGGAGGAAACACCACTGTCCAAAACAGTGAAAGCAGAGATAAACAAATGGAGTTATATAAAACTGAGAAGCTTCTACACTTCAAAGGGAACAGTGACTAGGGTAAAAAAATTACCCACAGAATGAGAGGAACAATTCCCACAACATTGATCAGATAAGGTGCTAATATCTAATATACAAGGTCCTGACAGAACTTAACAAAAAAACTTTTTGAAAGAAAACAGAAACCCATGAAAAGGGGGTAGAAGTGAAAACACATTTCCTCAAAGAAGAAGTACAGATGGCCAAAAGGCACATGAGAAAAATGCTCCATGGTGGAGGTTCTGCCCTGCTGAGTAAGGACTGGCTGTGGGGGTCACCAGGCAGAGAGCTGATTCTTCTATCTGTGGAGGTTCTGCCTTGCTGTGCCTTTGATGACTGTGATAACTTGAAGGGACCTGTTGGCTTTGCTTGGGTCTCCTTTCTGAATTCCTGAAGCTCTCGTCAGAGGGCTAGGAAGGGCCACCCAAAAACCTGCGTCCTGGAGCTGCTCAAGTCAATAAGCCAAGAAACACCGAGTAAGGACTAGCTGTGGGGGTCGCCAGGCAAAGGGCTGATTCCTCTGTCTGTGCAGGTTCTGTAATGCTGTGCCCTTGATAACTATAATAACTTGAATGAAACTGTTGGCTTTGCTTGGATCTCTTTTCTGAATCCTTGAAGGTATCCTCAGAGGACTAGGAAGGGCACCACAAAATAACTGTCACATAGAGGCCGCAGAAGAGCATGGCCTCTCTGCTTCACTTCGCAGGTGTGCACTGTTTCTCACCAAACCAATGAACCACACTACAATATGCAGAAAAAAATCACACTACACGTATGACAATGGGGAAAACGCACAGGCAAACACCATGCACAGAGAATGAAGATGATAGCTCCAAAAAATTCCAACCATCTGATTAACTTGTCAGATAAGGATTTTAGAAGAGAAATATGGAGGATGTTCACAGAGCTCAAAGAAAGCATAGATTGATCTGAACAAACCACAAAGACAGAAATTAGAAACTCAAAACTGAAATAACAGATCTGAAAAACATGATAGCTCAACTGAAAAACTCAGTGGATGGCCTCTCCAGCAGGGTAACAGCAACTGAGGACAGAATCAGTGCGCTGGAAGATGAGATGCAGAACAACTCGATGCAGCAGAAGAAATCAGAAAAGAACCTTAATACAAATGATCAGACAATGGAAAAAGTACTATGTGAACAGATGAAAATAGAAGTCTTTGATAAACTCAACAGAAACAACATAAGAATCATTGGAGTCCCAGAGGCCCAGGTAGGAGATGCCCAGGAAGAATCAACAGTCAAAGACATCACAGAGATACTCCCAGAGCTAAAGACTGCATATAATCAAATCCTGCATGCCTGAAGAGTACCAGCTACAAGAGACCTGAAGAAAAACATCCCAAGACACATCCTAGTTACAATGACAATTTCCACAGATAGATAGAATACTTAAAGCAGCAAGATCAAAAAAGGGAATTACATTCAAAGGAGCATCCGTAAGACTTACAGCAGACATGTCACAAGAAACTCTCAGGGCCAGAAGACAGTGGTGGGATATTATGACAAGACTGAATGAAATGGATGCCTCACTGAGAATACTGCATCCAGTCTGACTCACGTTCAGGTTTGAAGGAAGGATACATAGCTTCATGGATAAGCAACAGCTCAGAAACTTTACAGATGCAAAACCAGCCTTGAAGGAAAAACTGAAAGGTCTACTTTAAGACAAGACAGACCAACAAACACAGCAAATTTATCCACAAAGATGACTTTAAATCCTATGACAATCATTTCCCTCAATGTTAATGGACTAAATGCACCAATTAAAAGACACAGAATGGCAAAATGGGTCAAAAAAGATGAAACCAACCTTCTGCTGCCTACAAGAAACAGACCTGACATAGACCCAAAATCAAAGGCTAGAAGAAAAATCATCCAAGCAAACCATACCCTTAAAAAAGCAGTGGTGGTCATATTAATATATGATGACACCAACTTTAAACTCAGAAAAGTTGTAAGGGACAAATATGGACACTTTGTACAGATCAAAGGATATGTGAATTATTGTGGGAGACCTCAACATGGCCCTGTCAACACTTGATAGGTCAACCATACTGAAACTCAACAAAATATACTAACCCTGAAAAGAGAAATGGAAGAAAGAGGACTAGTAGGTATATGTAGGACACTTCATCCCCCAAAACCTGGATACACATTCTTCTCAAAAGTACATGGGTCATTCCCCAGGATAGACCACATGCTGGCACATAAAACATACCTCCATAAAATCAAGAGGATAAAAAAATTTTAGTCTACCTTCGCTGACCACAAGGCTCTGAAATTAGATGTGAACTACAAAGGGACACCAAAGAAAAACTTCAAATATTGGAAATTAAACAGCCTGCTATTGAACAACCAGTGGGTCTGAGATAAAATCAAACTTTCCTGGAAACAAATGATAATGAAGACACAAACTATCAGAATCTATGGGACACAGCAAAAGTGGTCCTGAGAGGAAATTTTATAGCTTTACAAGCACACATCAGGAAGGAAGAGGGGCATACCTGAATAGCAAAATGGCACAACTCCTAAAATTAGAAAATGATCAAAAGGAATGAAAAATAGGAAGACAAGGAAATAACCAAGCTAAGAGCAGAAATCAATGAAGTGGAAACCCAAAAAACAATCTGAAAGATCAACGAAAGCAGAAATTGGCTTTTTGAAAAATAAATAAGATTGATAGACCATTGAAAAAACTCACAAAGAAAGAGAGAAACCTCATAACTTGTATTAGAAATGAAAAGAGGGAGATCACGACAGATATTGCAGAGATACAAAGGGTAATCTGAGACTACTTTGAGAAACTCTATGCTACTCAACATGAGTAGTTGGAAGAAATGTCTAAATTCTTGGACACTTATAACCTTCCACGGTTAAGTAAGATGAATGTAGCATATCTAAACACCCCCATCACTATTGAGGAAATTGAAACTGTAATCAAAAGTCTGTCCAAAAAAAAGCCCAGGCCCAAATGGATTCACTAATGAATTCTTTCAAACTTTTCAAGAGGAGTTACTACCAATCCTAGCCAGGCTCTTCCATGAAATTGAAAAAATGAGAACACTCCCAAACAGTTTTTTTTTTCAATTATGAGAACAAAGATGCAAAGAGAGAGGACAAGGTAAAGTTACAGTGGGAGGACGATCACTCATAAACAGAATTCACCTAAGTCCCCTTGCTGGTGTGGAATTCAGGGGTTTCAAATTAGGCTCGGCTGCAAAGCAAAGCAGAGCGGCCGCACTTTTTTGGTATGGGGCCTGGAGAGGTTACGGTCCGTAGATCGGCTTAGCAGAGAGGAGGAGAGAAGAGGCAGGAGCATGGCCGCGGTGGTGGTCTTTATGTTTCAGGGATCCCCAGTCACACAGCTCGATTGGTCCCACATGGATCGAGTGAGACCATCTTACTGGTGGGGGTCCCGGTCCGTAGATCGGCTTAGCAGAGAGGAGGAAAGAAGAGGCAGGAGCATGGCCGTGGTGGTGGTCTTTATGTTTCTGGGATCCCCAATCACACAGCTCGATTGGTCCCACATGGGTCGAGTGAGACCATCTTACTGCTGGGGGTCCCGGTCTGTAGATCGACTTAGCAGAGAGGAGGAAAGAAGAGCCCAAACAGTTTTTTTAAAGCCAATATTACCTTGATATCAAAACCAGATAGAGATACTGCCCCAAAAAGAAAATTACAGACCAATATCCCTGATGAATGCAGATTCAAAGATCTTCAACAAATTCCTAAGAATAGAAATCAATGCCTCATCAAGAAGATCATACACTGCAATCAAGTAGGTTTTGTCCCAGGAATGCAAGGATGGTTTAACATCCATAAATCTATCAACATAATACAAAACATCAACAACAAGAAAAATAAAAATCACATGATCATATCAATAGACATAGAGAAAGCATTTGATAAGCTCCAACACCCATTCTTGATTAAAACTATCAGCAAGATGGGAATGAAAGGAACCTTTCTCAATATAGTTAAGGCCATCTACCACAAGCCAACGGCAAATATTATACTCATGGAGAAAAACTAAAAGCCTTTCCTCTAAATTCTGGTACAAGACAAGACTGTCCGCTATCACCACTCCTATTCAACATAGTAATGGAAGTACTTACTATAGTGATCAGGTAAGAAAAAATATCAAGGGAATCCAGATAGGAAAGGAAGAAGTCAAGCTCTCACTGTTTGCAGCTGCCATGATACTCCACTTAGAAAACCCTAAAGACTCTACCAAAAAACTTCTAGAAAAAATAGATTCATAAAGCAAGGTGGCAGGCTACAAAATTAACACACAGAAATCAATGGCATTTTTATTCATCAATAATAATAGGGAAGAGGTGGACGTTAAGAAGGAAATCCCATTCTCATTAGTGCCACACAAACTCAAATATCTTGGAGTCAAATTGACCAAAGATGTGAAGGACCTACACAAACAGAACTATAAAGCCCTTCTCCAAGAAATAAGTATTTACACACGGAAATGGAAACACATACCCTGCTCATGGATTGGCTGGATTAACATAATTAAAATGGCAATACTCCCCAAAGCATTATACAGATTTAATGCGATCCCTCTAAAGATACCTATGACATTCTTCAAGAAGTGGATCAAACACTTTTGAAATTCACTTAGAACAATAAACAACCTCAAATAGCTAAAGCACTCCTAGGAAAAAGGAATATGGGAGGAATTATTTTCCCCAACTTTAAACTATATTACAAAGCAATAGTTATCAAAACAGTCTGATATTGGAATAAAGACAGACCCTCAGATCAATGAAATAGGCATGAGTACACAGAGAATGTTCCCCAGACATACAATCATCTAATTTTGACAAAGGATCAATAAATCCTAAGTTGAGCAGGGAAAGCCTCTTCAACAAGTGGTGTTGGCAGGATTGGTTAGCCACTTGCAAAAAAGTGAACATGGCCCACAAGTTAGCATCATGTATGAAGGTAAAATCCAAATGGATTAAAGACCTTGATATCAGACCTGATACCATATGGTATATAGAACAACACATAGGTAAAACACTCCATGCCATTGAAAATAAAGGTATCTTTAAGGAGGAAACAGCACTCTCAAAACAAGTGGAAGCAGAGATAAACAGATGGGAATATATTAAGCTGAGAAGCTTTTGCACCTCAAAGGAAATAGTGCCCAGGATTCATGAGCCACCCACCAAGTGGGAGAAACTATTCACCCAATACCCATCAGATAAGGGACTGTTATCCAAAATATACAGGGCATTGACAGAACTTTACAAGAAAAAATATCATCAAAAAATGGAGAGAAGAAATGACAGACACTTTGATAAAAAAGAAATACAAAAGGCACATGAAAAAATGCTCCTCATCACTAATCATCAGTGAGATGCAAATCAAAACAACTATGAGACCCATATCACACCACAGAGATTGGCACACATCACAAAGAATGAGAACAATCAGTGCTGGTGGGGATGTGGATGAAAGAAACTCTTATCTACTGCTGGTGGAATGCCGTCTAGCCCAACCTTTATGGAAAGAGATATGGAGATTGCGTCCAAAACTGGAAATTGAGCTCCCATTTGATCCAGCTATACCACTCTTAGGAATATATCCTAGGAATACAAGGATACAAAACCAAAATTTCTTCCTCACACCTGTATTTATTGCAGCCCTATTTAGAATAGCTAGACTCTGGAAACAACCAAGATGCCCTTCAACAAATAAATGGCTAATGAAACTGTGGTAGACATACACAATGGAATATTATGTAGCTGTCAGGAGAGAAGAAGTCATGAAATTTTCCTATACATGGGTGTACATGAAATATATCATGCTGAGTGAAATAAGTCAGAAGGAGAGAGATAGACACAAAATAGACTCACTTATCTATGGATTTTAAGAAAAATGAAAGACATTTTTGCCACAATCCTCAGAGACAAAGAGAGAAGGGCTGGAACTTTTAGCTTACTTCATGAAGCTCACCACAAAGAGTGGTGAGAGCAGTTAGAGAAATAACTACATTGAGAATTATCATAACCATTTGAATGAATGAGGGGACTTGAAAGCCTGTCTAGAGTACACGTAGGGGTAGGGTAGGGTGGAGGGAGATTTTGGAAATTGATGGTGGGAATGTTGCACTGGTGAAGGATGGTATTCTTTACATGACTGAAACCTAATCACAATCATGTTTGTAATCAATGTGTTTAAATAAAGATATTATTAAAAAATAAAAGAAAAATGCTTCACATCACTAATCATTAGTAAAATTCAAATCAAAACAATAAGGTACCATCTCACACCACAGAGATTCGAACATATCACAAAGAACAATAACGTACAGTGCTGGTGGGATTGTGGGGAGAAAGGTACTCCTATTCACTCTTGGTTGGAATGCTAGTGTCGTCTAGTCTTTCTAGAAAACAATGTGGATATTCCTCATAAAACTGGAAATTGAGCTCCCATATGATCTAATAGTATTACTCCTAAGGATATACCCTAGGAACACAGAAATGCAATACAAAAATGCCTTCTGCACCTGTATGTTCATTTCACTCTATTTAAAATAGCCAGAATCTGGAAATAACCCAGATGTCTGACAACAAATAAGTGGGTAAAGAAATGGTGGTACATATACACAATGGAATACTATGCAATTGTCAAGAGAGATGAAGTCATGAAATTTTCCTAGAACATGGGAACTTTTATTGTGCAAAGTAAGTCAGGGTGAGAGAGATAGACACAGAATAGTCTCACTCATCTGTGGTATTTATAAAAAATAAAAGGTGGTATGGCAATATACCCAGAGACAAGAGAGATGAGGGCTGGAAGGACCGGCCCACGATATGATGTTTACCAGGAACAGAGTTAGTGAAATTAAAATAACTACACTAACAACTATTATGTCAATGAAAGTGAGAGAAATAGAATGCATGTCTCAAAGATAGGCAAAAGGTCATGGAAGAAGATGATGGGCGGCATTATTGGTGGGAATGTTGCACCTTTGAAGAAGGGGTTGTTCTTTTTAATGACTGAAACCCTAATATAAATATGTTTGTAACCATTTTAAGTAAAAATATTATTAAAGAGCTGCCTCAACACTTCAATTTTTCATATCCTATACCTCAAATATACTTCATATTTTTATTTATTTTTCTCTTATTTAATGAATAAGCAATAAGTAGATTAGTAAAAGATACTAGAAGATAAAAATCTAGGAAGGTTCATTCATTCCCCACTGTAGTCAATAACAAAGTACTCCGCAATTAACAGTCTTACCAGTATATTGTTCCTCCTTATATTGTTTCGAAGAAGCTGAAACTGAGTCTCGAAGTTCATCCATAAGATTTCTATCTAGTACTCCACCTTGTGCTACAGAATAAGAGAGAAACTGAGAGATGAACTAGAGATTCTACATTTTATTTCAAATTTATAACATAGACTATACAATGTAGGCTGTTTCACAAAAATAAAAATTAATTAAGTTCAGCTTTGATATAAAATAATTTTAATTTATGTATGTTGTTAAGTCATTATTTAATTAAAAATCCTAAGTAACAATTGGTTTATATAAATCACCATTTATGAAAATAATTTTTCTATTTTTAAACATTTTTCTTTGTTTTGTTTTTGGCCAAATCCAGTGATGTTCATGGGTTACTCCTGGCTATGAATTCAGGAATTGTTACTGGCAATGCTAAGAAAACTATATAAAATGCTAAGGATCAGATGTGGGTCAGCTCCCTCAAGGCAAGCACTCTGCCCACTATACTCTCTCTCCAGTTACCTAAAACTTTTCATTTTAAGTTTAAAAATTGCTGAAGGAACCAGAGTGATAGCACAGTGGTAGGGCATTTGCCTTGCATGCAGCTGGCCCAGTTGACCCAGGTTTGATCTCTTGCATCCCATATGGTTGCCTGAGCCTACCAGGATTGATTTCAGAGTGCAGAGCCAAAAGTAACCCCTGAGTGATGCTGGGTGTGACCCCAAAACCCAAAAGTAAATAAATAAAAAAATTGCTGAGCAAGACATAACTAAGACAAACCCCTAAGAAACCCATTTCTACAATGTCACTAGGCAAAGTTTATATTATTTCTATACTTACTAAGATGTGTTCCTTCTTTGGATGGTCTCTGTATCTTTAACTGTTCTTTTGTCACTGTTACTGAATCCTGAAGCTGTGGCATGTGCATTGCATCTGGTATATCATATTGAGCTACATTTAAAGGAGAATTTAGGCACATTAAAAATAAACATTTTGATACACAACTTTATTGAAGTGTACAACAATAAGTTTTCTGTCTCATAATATAAAGTGACCATAATTTCAGACTTCATATGAAAATACAATGCTTTTAAGACATATATGTTCAAACTGCATCATTATTTCAAATTTTCATATCCTCATGTTTTCTTTTATCTGTTTTCCTAATATTTTAATGAATAAATTAATATATGGATTAGGATAGGACACTAGCAAGATGGAGGTCTAGGAAGGGCCAAACACTCATTCTCCATTACTATCAATAACAAGGTACTCTACAAATAATACACTTACCAGTATATTGGGGCTGGAACTATAGTATAGCAAGCAGATAGAATGCTTGCTGGCACAGGCCAACAAACTCCAGCATGCAGATATGGCTTAATGAGACCACGATGAGTGCAAAGTCAGAATTAAGACCTGTGTACCACTGAGTGTGAACAAAATACCAAACCAACACATATACATACATATAAATGTATATACATACCAATATATTGTTCTTCTTCATATGATTCTGAGGTAGTTAAAACTGATTCTTGAAGTTCAAGCATTTGATTTCTATCTGGTACTTCATATTGTGCTGTATAATGAGCATTTAGAGAAGAAAGAGAAGTATGGTGGTAAAAAAAAAAAACATAGTGCATCCACTAACTTTGAAATATGAACAAGTAGAATACATAATTTATCCCATTATATAAAACTACACTTGTCATACATTATGATAGATATGTTTCAACAGCAATTGTTCTAGCTCATTACTGCATCCTAATATAGCTATTGCTTTATATAAACTTAATATGAAATATAAATTGATTTAATTTATAAATTTCATTATAAATATAAGTTATAATTTAATTAAATTATTATAATTTTAATATTTATAAAGTTATTGTTTTACAAATTAAAATATAAATTATTATTTATAAATTTAATTTTATGTATAAACATATATTGATATTTATATTGATATCAGTTATGTAAAATTTTCATCATTGTGTGTATTTTAATTATATAATTCATTTGTACAGATAAATCATATGGGTTGTCTAGTTCAGTATTTTTTTCATTGTTCTTTTTCACTGGTCAGATATATTTCATATAATAGTCAACTGACTTGAGTCGTTTTTTTTCCCTCATCTTATAAACACATCCACTAAATTTATATAATATGGTAAACTTCAATACATCTCACTCTTTCTTTCCAAGCCCATTATTTGCAGTTATTGAAAACCAAGACAAATAAAGCTCACTTCCTCGCAACCCTTCAACAACTTACCTCACACCCTCAAGTTGAACTTTTCCTTTTCTTTTGCCTCTACATCTTGGTTCAACCAGGCATTTATATTTCAGACCAAACTACTCCTCTTTCCCTTCATTTTAAAGTAATCGCTATCAACATGTTCTCTCATTTTTCAAACATTAAAATTCTCAGTCAAATCCTCAGTGCGGTTTTCTCGCAGTAGTCCTGACTGGAGTCATTTAACGAATCCAAAACCTACTTTCAAAACTATAGCTGCTTAATTGGTTCAAAATCAGTATGGCTTGGATTCACTTGGTAAAGTTAATAGGATTTAACACACACACACACACACACACACACACACACACAAATATATATATATATACATTTATACATATACACACACTTTTTAATTAAAAGAAAAAATATTTTAAAATATGCCAATTTGAAAAGGCACCAAAGTATAAAAATAAAAGGAAATACTAAAAACTACAATAAAAAATGAAATAATTGGAAGGATATATGCATGAAAACAGGAATGTGCAGTGAAAAACAATTGTACATTCCAGTTGATGAAATGAAGATCTATTAAGTTCCATGGGTTTTTTTCTCAAGGAACTTAGGGTTCAGTGTAAATTTGGAAATATTAGAGATAGTCCATGTAGATTTTAGGGGCCAATGGTGAAATTTCAAATTCTATATGCCAGGTTCAACAAACACTGGCAAAATTCCAGTACCTGCAAAATTTTAAGTTTTGGCTTATACTGTGCCACAATTGGTGGGTATTGAGATGTCATGATGAATGCAAAATTAGAAAACCCATTTCATAACACTTCATTTGGTTAAAAATGTGAGGTTTGCATCTTTCTTTTTACATATCAGATATTAAACTGATAAGAACAGATACTACACTTGATCTTAGCCAAAAGACTGAAAAGCAATTAGGCTTGCATCTTCTAAATAATCTTAGAACATACCTAAAAAAATAAAATCAAACAATACCCCCCCCCAGATTAGCAGTAATCGAAACATATTCTTTAGATACCATTGAACAAAGAGGACCCACCCATACCCCGCAGCGGTGTGTCCCAGGATTCTGCTATTTTCACAGTACTGAGAAGTCAACTATCCACTGAGCCTTCCCATGCATCTACACTAGAGTCTCTTTCCGCTTGCCACCTAAATGGGTCTTGACCAGTGCTCTCCGGGTCCTTGCCAGGGTACATTGGGCTCTTGCATGCCATGGGGTGTCTACAGTCAACAGAACTATGCGCTAGTGCCAGGGTCCTGCTGGGTGGAAACCCTCCTCTGGGCCATGGCGGTGCCAGCACAGGTATTGTTCTCCTCCCATCCTCCAGGAGCTCTGGCAGACTCTGTGACTCTCTGGGGCTGCAAGCCTGCAGTGTGGGGGACCATAGCAGCCTGGAACAGTGCAGCCACTGTTGCTTGTAGAAAACATCATTTGCAGCAACTGGCCTGGGGAGAGGTCTTGGTAGCAATACACCCTTTGTCGGAGTTGCTGAAAATGCCCGGAAAGGAGCCACCCATCCTCACATCTCTGTCCTGTAAGTCCTCCAAGACCAGCTCCTGCAGTGAATGGGCTACCAAAAATTTTCTTTGTTTCACTTTGGGTCACATCTGGCAATATGCAGGAACTATATAGGTTGCCAGTGATCAAAGAAAGGATTAGCTGCACATAAAGCAAGCACCCTACCTGTTGTACTATCTCTCTAGCTCTCTGCAATGTTAAAATTTAAGTTAAAAATAAAATGCAGGATAAGACATGAAACTCCAAAATACCCATATTCCCAATGTCATGCAGGGAAAGTTTGAATTACTTCTATTCTTACTAATCTGTGTTTCCTCTTTAGATGATTTCTGTTTCTTTAATTGCACTTCAACCACTGTTACTGAGTCTTGAAGTTGAGTCATGCGCATTTCATCTGAAGCTTTATACTGAGCTACATTTACAGAAGCATTTTGGTGAAAAATAGAAAAGAAATATTATGATTCATTAACTTATAAATTTAAAGTGTATAACTAGAATTTCTTCTCATTTTTACAGGGTGAAATAATAAAAAAAAGTGCATTATGTATATATGTTTAAACTGTCTTAATATTGCAGTTTCATATCCTAGGCATCAAATGCTGTGTGTTTTATCTCTTTTCATAGGTTTTTATTGAATAAGTTAAAACAAAATTTAGGGTAGGACACTAGCAAGATGGAGGTCTAAGGTCTATACACTCATTCCCCACTGCAAACTACTTAGAGAAAGTTTATGCAATGACTATACTAACCAATAAATTGTTCTTCTTTGTATGGCTTTGAGGTAGTTGAAATTGAGTCTTGAAGATCAGGCATAGGCTTTCCTTCTGGTACTCGACCTATTTAATAAAAATATTGAGAGAGGAAGAGAGAGAAGGTGGGAAAGAAGAGATTGTGAATTCACTAACTGAAATTTGAACACGTAGAACACATATTATTGCATTTATAAATTATAATGAATTGCTTTAAGTTCAGGAATATCAGTATGAAAATATTTATAATAGGTGTATGTCTTTTTTTATTTTTTATTTATTTTTTATTTTTTGGGGGGGTCACACCCAGCAGTGCTCAGGAGTTACTCCTGGCTCCATGCTCAGAAATTGCTCCTGGCAGGCACAGGGGACCATATGGGGCACCGGGATTTGAACCGATGACCTTTTGCATGAAAGGCAAACGCCTTACCTCCATGCTAAATCCCGGGCCCCAGGTGTATGTCTTGATTTTTATTTTACTAATAAATCTTAATTATCACAATTGCTATAATAATATTGATTTATATAAAATTTAAAATTATCTTTAAAAATTGCAGGATATTAGGAATACCATCTAACAAATGTTTGCATTATTTCTATAATGTGCATATCCTCTTTGGATGGTCCCTGTTTTGTTAACTGAACTTCTGACCTTACTTCTGCATCTTGAATCTGAGATTTGTGCATTTCATCAGCTGCATCATAATGAGCTACATTTACAGAAAAATGTTGGTGTATTACAAAAAGGAAATGTTTTTATCCACAAACAAAAATTTAAGGTAGGTGAACAAAATTTTATTTTCATTGTTATAATATTAAATGAATTCAGACTTGATATGAAAATACAAAGCTATTAACATGCATATATTCAAACTACCTCAGTATTTCCATTTTTCATATCCTGTGCATCAAATATACTTCACATCACCTATTTTCCTAAGATTTTTGTTCTTTTGTTTCTGTTTGGAGCCAAACCAAGTGGTGCTCAGGGTTGACTCCTGGCTCTTTCATCAGGATCACTAGTGATGGGTGGGGTCAGGATACCATGTGTGATAACAGCAATTGAACCCAAGTCAGTTAATGCAAGGCAAATATCCTACCTGTTGTACTTTTGCTTCAATCTCATTCTTAGACGTTATTATACTTAGGTCAGAATCAGTACTAGGATATAACACTAGAAAGATGAAGAACTAAAAAATTCCAAACCCTCATTTTCCACTGTAGTCAATGAGAAAGCACTCTGCAATTAATATGCTTACCAATGTATTTTTCCTCCTTGAGCATTTTTCGTTTCTTTTCTTTATGTTTGTTAGTTAAAACTGAGTCTTTACGCTTAAGTCTCTGATTTTTATCTGGTTCTTCATCTTGAGCTACATAATGTGAAACATTTAGAAAGGAGAACATGAGAGATTTTTGTCAATATTCTAATTTATAACATATGAAACAAAAATTTTACTTTATAAATTTACAATGACTTACATACAAAACGACTATAAAATTCTTAAAGTGCATATGTTCTAATTTTTAATTAATTTTACATATTTCAATTGCTTTATTTTAATCTCCATTTTTCTGAAACTTACTACTCTGTATTTCCTCTTCAGATAACTCCTGTTTCTTCAATTGCACATCTGACACTGTTAATGAGTCTTGAACCTGGGGCTTGTACATTTCATCTGCTACATCATAATGAGATACATTTACAAAAAATGTTGGTATATTACAAAAAGAAAACTATTTTTTGGCAAAATGTTAAGTTTATTTGAATTTCTTTTTTTATTTTTATTTTGATCATATTGGCTTACATATCTTTCACAGTAGTATTTTAGGTACATATTAACATTGAATCAGGGGAATACCCATCACCAAATTTGTCTCCCCCCACCCCCCAAAAGGAAATATTTTTATCCACAAACAAAAATTTAAGGTAGGTGTGCAAAATTTCATTCTCATTGTTATAATGTTAAATGATCATAATTCAGACTTAATATGAAAATACAAAACTATTAACATATATATATATATATACAAACTACCACAGTATTTTCATTTTTCATATCCTGTGCATCAAATATACTTCATATCATCTATTTTCCTAAGATTTTTGTTCCTTTGTTTTTGTTTGGAGCCACACCAAGTGGTGCTCAGAGTTTACTCCTGGCTCTTCCATCTGGATCACTAGAGATGGGTGGGCTCAGGGCATCACATATAATATCAGATATTGAACCCAAGTCAGTAAATGCAAGGCAAATATCTTAACCGTTAAACTATTGCTCCGATCTCATGATTTCTTATGATTTACAATACTTACGTTAAAAGCAGTATTAGGATATAACACTAGCAAAACAGAGATCTAAAAAATTCCAAACACTCATTTTCCACTGAAGTCAATGAAAAGCACTCTGCAATTAACATGCTTACCAACATATTTTTCCTCCTTTAGCAATCTTTGTTTCTTTACTTTGTGTTTGTTAGTTAAAACCGAGTCTTCAAGCTTAAGTCTCTGATTATTATCTGATTCTTCATCTTGAGCTACATGAGAAACATTTAGGAAGGAAGAGAAAACAAGATTTTTTGTCAATTTTCTTCTGTATAACAATTAAAATATAAATTTTGTCTTACTAATAAGTCTATAATTAATTATATTACATAAGAATGATTATAAAGGTCGTAAAGTACATATGCTCTAATTTTTACTTAATTTTACATATTGTAATTGCTTAATGATAACCTCCATTTTTCTGAAACTTACTAGTCTCTATTTCCTCTTCAGATGGCTCCTGTTTCTTCAGTTGCACATCTATCACTGATAACGAGTCTTGAATCTGAGGCATGTGTATTTCATCTGCTACATCATAATCAGCTACATTTACAGAAAAATATTGGTGTATTACAAAAAGGAAATATTTTATCCACAAACAAAAATTTAAGTTAGATGTAAAATTTTTATACTCAATGTTATAATATTAAACGATCATAATTCAGACTTGATACTAAAATACAAAGTTATTAACACATAGATTCAAACTACCTCAGTTTTTCAATTTTTCATATCCCTCACATCAAATATGCTCCATATTTTATTTTCCTAATTTTTCTTCCTTTGTTTTTGTTTGGAGCCACACCAAGTGGAGGTCAGGGTTTATTCCTGCTCTTCCATGAGGATCACTATGGTGTGTGGGCTCAGGAAACCACATGTGATATCAGGGATTGAACCAAATCAGTTAACACAAGGCAAATATCCTACCTGTTGTACTATTGCTTCAATTTCATTCTGACAATTTGTTATACTTACGTTAGAATCAGTATTAGGATATAACATTAGCAAGATGGACATCTATAAAGTTCCAAACACTCAATTTCCACTGTAGTCAATGAGAAAGCACTCTGTAATTAATATGCTTACCAATGTATTTTTCCTCCTTGAACAATTTTTGTTTCTTAACTTTTTGTTTGTTAGTTAAAACTGAGTCTTCAAGCTTAAGTCTCTGATTATTATCTGATTCTTCATCTTGAGCTACATAATGAAAAACATTTATAAAGGAGGAGAAAATGAGAGTTTTTGTCAATGTTCCAATTTATAGCAAATCAAATATAAATTTTACCATATTTATAATTTATAATGATTATATTACATAAGAACGAATATAAAAGTCTTAAAGTACATATGTTCTAATTTTTAATTAATGTTACATATTACACTTGCTTTATGATAATCTCCAATTTTCTGAAACTTATTAATCTGCATTTCCTCTTCAGATGGCCCCTGTTTCTTCACTTGCACATCTATCACTGTTTATGACTCTTGAACCTGAGGTTTGTGTGTTTCATGTGCTACATCATCATGAGTTACATTTAACAGAAAAATGTTGGTGTATTAGAAAAAGAAATATTTTTATCCACAAACAAAAATTTAAGGTAGGTAACAAAATTATATTCTCAATGCTATCATATTAAATGATCATAATTCAGGCCTGCTATGAAAATACAAAGTTATTAACTTGTATATATTGAAACTACCTCAGTATTTCCATTTTTCATATCCTGTGCATCAAATATATTTCACAATGTCTATTTTTCTAAGATTTTTGTTCCTTTGTGTTTGTTTGGTTCCACACCAAGTAGTACTCAGTATTTAGTACTGGCTTTCAATCAGGATCACTACGGTGTGTGGGCTCAGGACACTACATGTGATATCAGGGATTGAACCAAATAAGTTAATGCAAGAAAAATATCCTACCTATTGTACTATTGATCCAATCTCATTCAAGGATTTATTATACTTTGGATTGAATGAGTATTAGGATATAACACTAGCAAGATGGAGATCTAAAAAATTCCAAACACACATTTTCAACTATAGTTAATGAGAAAGCATTCTGCAGTTAATATACTTACCAATATGTTTTTCCTCCTTGAGCAATTTTTGTTTCTTTACTTTATATTTGTTAGTTAAAACAGAGTCTTGAAACTTAAGTCTCTGATATTTTTCTGAATCTTCATATGTTTCTTCATCTAAATGAGAAACATTTAGAAAGGAAGAGAAAACGAGAGATATTGTCAATATTTTAATTTATAGCAATTGAAATATAAACATTACCTTTTTATAGATTTATAATGACTTATATTACATAAAGGACTATTATAAAGTTC
>PVKC010022757.1:0-17551 GCA_004027635.1 Crocidura indochinensis
AATTTCTTGAACACTGCCTTTCAAACAGACAAACACAAGCCTTTTCGATTCTAGAATAGCAGACCTAGTCAAGTTAATATAACCTGAACTTTGGTGGTGGTAAACAGGCTTAGACTCAAGTCCCAGCTTTTCCAGAGATTGGCCATGTACAAGAAACCCAGATTCACCACATGCTATTCCTGCTCCCTAGCAGCAAAGACCTCAACTTCTTTTTTTTTCTTTTTTTTTCGGGCCATACTCGTTTGATGCTCAGGAGTTACTCCTGGCTAAGCTCAGAAATTGCCCCTGGCTTGGGGGGGGACCATATGGGATGCCTGGGGATCGAACCGTGGTCCTTCCTTGGCAAGTGCTTGCAAGGCAGACACCTTACCTCTAGCACCACCTCGCCGGCCCCATAAGAAATGCCAGGGATTGAACCTCCATCCTAGGCTAGAGCTTGTAATGCAGACACCTTACCTCTAGTGCCACTGGCCAGGAGTGGCCTCAACTTCTTGGTGTTTTCGTTTCCTTCACAGTAACAAGGGATGTTTATAGCACCAGGCTTCTGTGGTTGCAGCAACAATTAAAATAAGCAAATGTTGGTACTGTCATTAAATCTCTCTTGGTAGTTTTATAATGCAATTGTTGAACTCATTTTAATTGTTTATGATTATGTGCTTTGTAATATGGCTTATGGTAGTATTCCTTGCATACAATTTCAACACTACACTCATTGCCAGGTAACCCTCTTTCCTTCTCAAAGAACTTGATGCCCCTACCTTTCAACCCCATGCACTTACTCAATTGTTTTAATGTTTTAGAGAGGTGATTGCAGTTCTGTCAAAGAGTTCAACTCTCTCTGTCTTTAAGTACCGTATTTTCCGGCATACTTTTTCTGTTAAAATATAGAGTTTGGGGTCCCGGGAGGTAGCATGGAGTTAAGGCGTTTGCTTTCATGCAAAAGGTCATCGGTTCGAATCCCGGTGCCCCATATGGTCCCCCGTGCCTGCCAGGAGCAATTTCTGAGCATGGATCCAGGAGTAACTCCTGAGCACTGCCGGGTGTGACCCAGAAACCACAAAAAAATATATATATAGGGTTTGGTCTACTGCCATACCACCCTGAACTTGCCTTATCTTGGAAGCTAAGCAGAGTTGTGCCTGGTTAGTACTTGGATGGGAGACTGCCTGGGAATACCGGGTGCTGTAAGCTTAAAAAAAATAAAGGGTTTGAGCTATATTCGCCATATAAGACTACTTCTCTTCTAACACACACCAAATGGAAATTAAAAAAGATAAGAGAAGAAGAGTAGAACCCTCAAAGGTAAACAGTATATGTTTAATAAAGCTAGACTTTGGAGTGCCAACAAGCATTTTACATTTGTCATTTGTAGTGAATGGCTGTAGTTTTTTTTTTTGTTTGTTTTTTTGGGTCACACCCGGCAGTGTACAGGGTTTACTCCTGGCTCTATGCTCAGAAATCGCTCAGCAGGCTCGGAGGACCATATGGGATGACTGGATTCGAACCAATGACCTGCATGAAAGGCAAACGCCTTACCTCCATGCTATCTCTCCGGTCCCAACTGTAATTTTTTGAATTGTGATCTACATTGAGAGCAGGGAGAGGGATCTCCTCCAAGAGCAGCTGCCTAGGGTGCAGTGATTAATAGAACAGCTAGAGGGAGACAGAGCACCTCCTCTATGTGCCATAAAAGCCGATTGAGCACCAGAAATCCATGTCAGAAAGCCATGTCACCAGCGATTGACACCCGGCGCTGGATGGGATGCAGCGCTTGGTAAGTCAGCTCCTCTGTGTGCCCTGAAAGATGAATCAGGACAAAGGACTGAATGATGACTCTTGGCAACTGAATAGGATGCAGTGGTAAAAGGGGGACTATCACTCATCTCTGAAGCTGGTGTAAGTTTCAGCATGCTGTATACTGGCAGTATAAGATGACCCCCAGCTTTTAAGAAGTTTTTCATGGGTTAAAAAGTCATCTTATATGCCGGAAAACATGGTACATAAACCCATACTCAGACTGATTCATACAAGATTCATGCTTAGAATGATCTTCTTTAGCTGACTGGATAAAGAATCCATGGTAAAGTTACAATATGGAATGTTACTATGCTACAAAAATATGACATAATGCAATTTGCTACCTTGTGGCTGGAATTGGAGGTCATGTTGAGTGAAGTCAACTAGAAGGAGAAGAAGAAAAAAGAGAAGAACAAAGTAGACTCTCCCAAATGGAGTATAAAATAACAGAGTGTGGAAATAACTAATGGTCAAAGACAACAAAACCTAAAAACTGGTCCTTAGAACGGAACTTACCAAGGGCCAAAATTTTTGAGAGGGGACCCTGAGAGAATGTTGGAGGAAAAGGGACCCCGGTGAAGCATATGGTATTAGAATGCTGTATGCATGAAACCTAACATAAACAGTATTGTAAATCACCATGCTCCAAATTATTTGGGCAGGGGTCACACCCAGTGGCCCTCAAGGGTTACTCCTAGTTCTGAGCTCAGAAATCTTTCTAGGCAGGCTCGGGGGGATCATATGGGATCGAACCCAGGTCTGTCCTGGGTTGGCTGCATGCAAGGCAAATGTCTTACCACTGTGCTATCACTCCAGCCCTACTATGCTATGAATAAAATAAGGATCTATTTAGTATTCAACAAGCTTTTTTTTTCAGGATTCAAAAATTGTATTTAAATTATGGTTTTACTTTAGCTCCAACTGCCATTTTTGTTGTTGTTGCTATTGTACTTGGATCATTCCTGGCTGTGCTCAGTGCTGACTTCTGGTGCTGCACTCAGGGATCACCCATGGTGAGAATGCCAGAGATAATACACAGATCAGCTATGTACAAGGTAAGCTTTTATTCACTGTACATTTCTCTAGGCCCCTTCCCCAATGACCAACTTATCTGGAGTGGCCTTTCTCAAACATTAATTTTGCTCTACACAGCAGGGTTCTATTACTCAAATAAAGGGTTTCTGGGAGCTTGATATAGTACATAAGTAAAATAATGATTCAGAAGTTGGAACTTATTAAGTGTCTTACATTTTTTAGTTTTTATCTCTAATCTTTATGTAAGAGTTTTGTATAAACCATTTATTTTCTATTTTTTCTGTGGCTTCTAGGAAAATGAACTTTTGTTATGTGTTCATTATAAATTAGGTACTTTGTTAATCAATTAAAAGATTCAATTGACACACAAAATTATGATGGAAGTACTATTTTTGTGATATAAATAATTAGGATTTTTTGGCACATGGAAGCACTAATGTACAGAGTTCTTATCCAAAGATTACAGGATCAATACCAAACCAACCTGGGATTTCTCAATTGGAAGTTACCTGGTGACTCCAAAATTTGAACTTCTACATTTTTCCAGAAGGCACAGAAAAAAATAGAAAATAAATGGTTTATACAAAACTCTTACATAAAGATTAGAGATAAAAACTAAAAAATGTATGACATTCAGGTACAAATCTTAGGATATAATGGAGGTATCTTCTAAGTGAGGAAATCTCACAAGGAACAAGACCAGCACAAGTGAATTCCCTAAGTGAATGCTAAGTGTATGATTAGTAATCAATTCAAGAGTTAAACACTGGGTGAGACAGATAATTCAGTGAGTAATAGCGAGCATGTCTTGCATTGATACGGGTTAGATCTCCTGCATCACATATGCTCTTCCAAGCCCCACTAGAATTAATCTTGAGCACAGAGGTAGGAGTAATCTCTGAGCACCACAGGGTGTGACTCAAAAACAAAATAGTTGAACATGGGAGTCTTGAATATATGACCTGAGTTAAAATGCCAGCGCTGGTATTTGATACTTGTTTTTTTTCTGAACCCATTTGCCCTCATCTGTGAAATAGGAATGATCACAATTCCTACTCTAGGAGGCTGTTGTGTGAATAAAGTATGTTAATGGGTTGGAGAAAGAGAGCTCAACAGACTGATCACATATTTTGCATGTAGGAGGAAGGGTTCAATTCTTAGTTTCACCTGGTCACCAAATCACCATTACATGCAAACCTTGAGCACACACACATCCTGAAGTAATCCTTAAGCACTACTGGGTGTGGTCCATAAACAAAAAATGTGGTGTTTTATTCAACATTTATGAATATGGTACAATGCTTGGTGTAGTAGCTATAATTCTTAGTATTCTTAGAAATAATATACCTGCAAAGAATATAAAAAGATCTAGAATGACCATTTCTTCCCCCTCTTAATTAGGAGTAGAAATTCAATTCTTTCATTGTAGCTTTGCATGGATCTTTTCTTTTTAAACTTTTATTTTTATTGAATCATAATGAGGTACAAAATTATTAAGATATTTGTGATTGAGTTTCGGGCATACAATGTTCCAAAACCAATCCCTTCACCAGTCTTTCACTCTTCACCAATGTCCCTAATTTCACTCTTGCTATTCAGCTTGCCTCTATGACAGACATATTTCCTCTTTACCATTGTACTGTACTGTTCCATTCCCTAAAGTACTACCCCAGTGGTAAACTACATATTGAAGACAGGTCTTCCAGATCTTCATTTCTATTGCCTTTGGACATTTGATATTCCCTTAGACAATTTCTTTATATCCCACACATAATAATGATTATTATTATGTTCACTATTACCCACTGATTTATTAGGATGAGAGACAGCATCCTGAATGTTTCTCACCCTCTGATTTTGCTCAATATGATATATAGCAGCAAATTGCATGACTTTATCTTTTCTTATAGCTGAGTACTATTCCAGTGGGTAGATATATCATAATTTCTTTATCCAATCATCTGTTCTTGGACATTTAGGATGTTTCCAGACTTTGTTGTGAATGGATCTTGAATCAGTCCTCTTTGAAACTCATCCTTGAAGAGAAAGGGGAAAGGAGCATATTATGAGACACAGTTTTATATAGCAAGTAAAGTTACTCTAATTTTCTTTCTCTGTATTTTATAGGAGGCAAACTGAGCATTTATCAGGGGCTACTACTGGCTCAGGACTAGGAAATTGCTCCTGGAAAGAATTGGAGGATAATGACTAGGGTAAAGCAAAGCATGCACTTCAGTCCTTTGAGCTATTTCCCCAGACCATTTTAGCTTTACATTATTCTGACAATGACATGTGAATAAGCAATCAGAGTTTCTTGATTTGATTTCCCCACAAGCTGGCAGAGTCTGGTTTATTAAGCAATTGCTCCTGGAAGAACCTGAGGAGAGTGTTGAAAGTGGGGCACTGAAGAAAAAATTGGAGTTAAGTACCAGACTTACTTTTATTTCTATTTCAGGGGAACTAGGCATGCAAATAGCATCAGAGCTATGCATTTATACTTCTGTACCAGTTGTTGGCTAAGGGCTGTCCTGGAGAAATATAAACTACTAGCACTTATATGCCTTCATGGAAAAGTGTTTCCAAAATCATGACTGTACAGTCCTCTAAAAAAAGAGCTGCGATTTCTGGCCATTAAAAGCAAAATGCAGAACAGTTGGGAATATGTTTACACAAAAATCAGTAACAATGAGGAAATCTGGGAAAAGCACTGATATCCTGCAACGTTTACTAGTCAGAAAATTATCTCTATTATATGAATAAGTGAACAGGCTTAGAGAACAGCCCACCAGAAGTCATTTACATGATGAATTATAGTAACAGGGCTGATTTTTGCACATTTTTAAAAATTGTGATAGGACATTAATACTGATTTTATCTGGTTTGTTTAATTAATTTCAGGTTACTTTAAGTTCACTACCAGAAAACTTCAAAACCTAACAAAGATATATGCAAAATTTCTCAAAAAGTATTAGCAAAATATTTTCAATAGCATGCTTAGGTGGGACTTATCTTTAGGATGTTAGCTTAGGGTTGTCAGTATATGCAAATCAGCAAATAGAATACACCATGTTAATAGAATGAAAGACTAAATAAAACTATTATATATAGCAGTTCACAATATGACATAGTGTCATGACAAAAGAATTTCTCATAAGTTTGTAATGATCATGACTCAACATATATGATTATACAGCTAACGTCATGCTAGTGACAGAAACTAAAAGCATTTCATCTAAGATCAGGAATAATACAGCCTAATCACTCCTAGTCAACATAGCATTAGAAATCCCAAAAAGAGGGGCTGGAGAGATAGCATGGAGGTAAGACATTTGCCTTACATGCAGAAGGTTGGTGGTTTGAATCCCGAGCCTTCCAGGAGTGTTTTCTGAGCCTAGAACCAGGAGTAACCCCTGAGTGCTGCAGGGTGTGACCCAAAACCAACTAACCAACCAACCAAACAAAAAGAAATCCCAGAAAGAACAATTAGTCAAGAAAATTAAGATTCAAATAATACTCAAAAAATTGTCTTTAGATGACATGATAGAGTATACCCCAAAGACATCACAAAAATCTGCAAATCAGTAAATTCACTAAAGTTTTAGCATATATCAATGTACAAAAAGTAGCTGTATTTGTATATTAACAACAAAGCAACTGACAAGGATGTATAAAAAACAATCTCATTCACAATAGCATCAAAAACTATAAAATTCCCAGAAATAAATCTAAAAAGATAAACAATCTATACAGCGAAAGCTACTAAGACATTGAAATTAAAGACAAAGACATTAAATAATGCCCTTATAAATGGAAGAATATTTGTGTGTTTATATCAAAATATTTAATATGTTTGAAATACCCATAATATCCCAAACCATCTGTAGGTTCAATATAATTCCTATTAAAATTCAATGACATTTTCATATAATAACAGGAAAAGAATCCAAAATTTTGTATGGGACTACAAAATGCATCAAGAAGTGAAAGTCTATCTGAAGCATACAGCAAAGAGTGGTGAGTGTAGTTAGAGAAATACGTACACTGAGACCTATCATAACAATGTTGAGTGAGGGAAATAAGAAACCTGTCTCAAATACAGGAGGCGGGGAGGGAGATGGCTGGGAGGGAGATGGGGATTTGGTGATGGGACATTTGCATGGTGAAAGGTGAATCTTCTTTTTATGACGAAAACCAACTACAATCATGTTTGTAATTATGATGTTTAAATAAGTTACTTTTTTTTGTTTTTTTTTGGGTCACATCCGTTTGATGCTCAAGGGTTACTCCTGGCTAAGCGCTCAGAAATTTCCCCTGGCTTGGGGGGACCACATGGGATGACAGGGGATTGAACCGCGGTCCTTCCTTGGCTAATGCTTGCAAGGCAGACACCTTACCTCTAGTGCCACCTCGCCAGCCCCCAAATAAGTTACTGTTTTTAAAAAAGAAGTGAAATATGATACAAAATATGAGTAAAGCAGGTATTATCACAGTTGTTTATTTCTAACTATATTACCAAGCAGTGGTAATCAAAACTATGTAGTGATGTTATATAAAGAGGCACACAAAAGAAACAGAATAAAGGGTCCAGAAATATTCACTTACTTATACAGGCAAATAATATTTGACAGGGGATCAAGAATAGCCCCTTAATAAATGATAAAAATTATGAAAAATGAAATCACACTCTTATTATTCTATAACACTTTAAAAAGCTTAAAATGGATTAAAGAATTAAGACTCATATCCATTAACAAATGGGGAAAAAAAACTCTTAACATAAGATTTGAAAATAATTTTGTCATTTGATGGCTGAAACCGAATTACAAACATTTTTGTAACTACTGTGCTTAAAGAGATTATTTTTAAATTTTATTTTTGTATATAAAACCCAAAGCAAAATTCAATAAATGGGTGTACATGGAGGCAATTATTAAATATGAAAAGCCAAACTCTGAAAGGAAGAAATATTTATAGGCCATATATCTAACAAAGGATTATGATCCAAAAGATAAGAACTCAAGTAATCCAATAACAAAAAAATCTGATTGCTAAATAGAGGTTTAATAAGCATTTTTCCAAAGATAATGTACAAAGCACAAGGAGGCACATAAAAAAAATGCCCCCAATCACTAATCATTTAAAAAATGCAAATCAAAACTACAATGAGACATCACTTTATACCTCATAAAGTAGCTATTATAACAAACACAGTTAAGGATGCAGAGAAAAGGAAATCCTAAGTTACTACTGGTAGAAATGTACATTGTTACAACTACTATAGAAAAACAGTATGGGGTTCCACAAAAAACTTAAAACAGAAACTGCGGTATGCTAGCAAAATCCCACTTTTCGGCTTATATGTATCTAATAAAATTAAAACAAAGTCTCAGAAAGAAATTCATACTACAAAATTCATTGTAACATTATTTACAGTGGCCAAAATATGGAAATAACAAACTAGTAGATGGATGAATGGATAAAGATAATGTCAAACACACATGTACATACGGAATGGAGCATTAATGAGCCATGAGAAAGAAAGAAATCTTTCTTTGCACAACACAAATGGACCTTGAGGACGTTATTTTAAATGCAGTATGTCACACAGAGATTTAAAAAATGCATATGCCATTGCTTAATGCAGAAACTTAAAAAATGGAACTCAAAGAAACAAGTAAAATCATGTAGTGAGGGGTACGAGTGGTAATAAAATGAAGAGATGCTGGTCAAAGGGAACGGACTCTTGTTTATAAGATAATTACTCTGGATTAAAGGTATGGACAGCATGGTGATTATCATATTACAGTATTATGTATTTGAAAGTTGATGAACAGAGTCATTCTGAAATACCATCACACAAAAGAACAGTAATTACATAAGGTAATGGCGATGTTAAGTAATCCTAGTGTTGATAATCATTTCACAATATGTAAGTGCATTCAATCACTACATTGTACACGCCAAACAGAGTTAGAAATCAATTAGAGATAAACAGAATTGAAGTGGGTTTGATAAGGGTTACCTCAAAATGCATAGTAGGTAATTTCAATGACATATGCCCTAATAAAGAAATACCAGTGGGCCCGGGAGATAGCATGGAGGTAAGGTGTTTGCCTTTCATGCAAAAGGTCATCGGTTCGAATCCCAGTGCCCCATATGGTCCCCCGTGCCTGCCAGGAGCAATTTCTGAGCATGGAGCCAGGAGTAACCCCTGAGCACCGCCGGGTGTGGCCCAAAAACCAAAAAAAAAAAAAAATACCAGGAACAGGGCCCATAACTTTGGTCAGAATTCTAAACTTCTGTCCCACAAATCATGCTTCACATCAATGTTGGTCTGAGATTAAAAAAAAAAAGTTTTCATGGTGCTTTTTATTTTGGCTTAGATGTATTTATTTTTAGTTTTTGGGCCACACCCGGTGACGCTCAGGAGTTACTCCTGGCTATTCGCTCAGAAGTCGCTCCTGGCAGGCACGGGGGACCATATGGGGAACCCGGGGATCGAACCACAGTCCGTCCTAGGTTAGCACAAGGCAAGGCAGGCACCTTACCTCCAGCGCCACCGCCCGGCCCCCAGATGTATTTATTTTTAAAGCAATTATGGAAGAACTATAGAGTATTCTCTTCTATTTCCATCCTAGTTCACAAGCCCTGGAATCTATTTCTCTAACCCCTTTTGCTTCTATTCTGGCCTCTTGCCCAGGTTTCCCTCTCTACTTTCTTATGTGTGGAGGAATTAAGTGAAGACAGACTGTCCAGAATAATTTTTCCATGGGAGAACTCAATTTTGAATTTTATTTTAAATAAAATATGAAAATTTTCTTTAGGACAGTTTCCTGTTATGAATAAGTCTATTAGTTACATTTTGCCAGTAATAACTGAAATAATAAAGTCTAGATGGAAAACAAGTTAGGGAAAAAGAGAACTCATTCTTCATTTACCAGTTTGAACAGTAAGAAATTAAATTATTTATTCATATTTATTTCCACAATGTTCAGCAAATATTTATTGTCTACCATATTTAGGCCCTGGAATACATGATTTCACATACCGAGATATTTTCTTTCATACAACAACAACCTTACAGTTGTCACATTACTTTACAGGTTAGGAAACTGAGGCACAGAGACCTCTAAGTGACTTGCCTCGGGTCAAATTCCTAGTAAGATTTAAAATAGATTGTTTGATAACTAGAAATGCTTCTTTTTCCACCGGTCATACAGCTGACTATTTGTAGTTGTTGTGAAGACTGCTATGAACTGTCAGGGAGATTTGGGACATTGGGGACAGGAATGTTGCACTGGTGAATAGGGGTGTTCTTTAAATGACTGTAATCATACAACTATAATCATATTTTTAATCAAGGTGTTTAAATAAAGATATTAAAAATAAAACAAAAACAAAAAATTACACACTCTTGTCTATCAGATGAAAGCATTTCATTGGTTTAATTTTGCCCGTCTATTACTTAATAACATAGAATAAGTTAGTTCAATATAGACAAAGGGTGGTGTACTTTTGTTTTTGGCTTCTTGCCTCTATCAGAAACGAATATTTTACGTAATGGAGAAACACTCTCCTACTAAAGGAAAGAGAAAGAAAGGGATGCTCAATATGGCCATTATTTAATATTTCATTTGGAGTTATTAGCTATCCAGTTAGACAAAAGCAAAAAAAATGTACAAGAGTCAAAAAGTAAGAGATGATCACATTTATATTCACACAATTTTTTCTTATACTAGAAAATTCAAGAATCAAGTAAATATTATAGATATTTAAGAAAATTTTAGTGTGCTAGCAAGACAAATTTAACATTAAAAACAAATGCTCTTTGTAAGTGAAGACAGCTTTCAAAGTTATTTTTTTACTTAAACACCATGGTTGTAAGTTTGTTCATAATACAGTTGTGTTTTTTTCTCAGATTAAGTTGTTCATGATTGAGTTAATACCGTGAACTTTACCAGTGCACATTTCCTGCCACCAATGTTCCCAGATTCCTTCTCATCTTCCTTGATGCCGTCTACCTTTCCTGTCTCTGAGGCATATAGTTTTCTTCTCTCTCTATTACTCTATCTCTCTTTTCTTTTTCCTTTAGACCTGAATCAAAGCAATCTTAAGCAAAAGTAAGAATGACAATATTACACACCATTAGTTCAACTATACTGCAAAGGTAGTGTAATCAAAATGCTATAATTCTAGAATAAAAACAGACATATATATTTGTTTCCCAATTCACAATACAGACCAGGCAAAGGGCCTGGGTTGAGGTGTAAATGGGGTGCATTTACTGTACCTCTCTTTCTATACAGTCAGTGTAAAGAACACAGCCTGTGGTAAGAATTGGGAGGCCTTATCTTTTCTTTTCTTTTTTTGATTTATATATATGTATATATATAAAAACAGACATATAGATCATTGGAATAGAATGGAGAGTGCAGAATTAAATTTTCACATATATGCATAATAAATTTGTGACAAAGAAGCCAAAATACGATTTCTTCAAAAAATGGTGTTTGGAAACCTGGATATTCATATGATAAAGAATGAAACTAGACTATCATCTCACAAATATCTCATTGTGCTACCTCAAAATAGATTAAAGATTTGATTGTGAGTTCTATGAGCCATAAATACATAGAAGAAAACATAAGCAAAACAATCCATAATAGCCTCTCTGATTTCTTCAGGGATTCAATTCCAGTGGAAAGACAAACAAAAGCAAGAGTAAACAGAAGGGAATATATCAAACTAAAAAGCTTATGCATAGCCAAGGAAACTGTCATTAAAAGAAATATGAGTCATAGAGATGGGAGAAAAACTTTACAAAGTGCACATTTGACAAAACGCCATTCTACGCTATATTAGCAATTCATAAAATTTAACTACAAGAAAACAATTTCATCCCCCCCAAATAAGTCAAGAGTTGAAAAAATACTTTATTAAATAAATATAGAAATGGACAATGAGCACATAATAAAAATACTCATTATAATTTAGGGACATGTAAATTATAATGGCAATGAGACATTGTATACCTATTCTCATAAGTATAAAATAGCCCATAATAAAGTCCTAAAACAACCATGTTTGTAGAAAAAAGCTTCATATGTCATTGGTGAGAATGTAAATTAAAACAGTATCACAAAAATATGGAGATTTTATCAAGCTATCAAAGATACAGCTATTCTATGATCCAAAAATTTTACTCCTGGTATCTCTCTCAGGAACAAAACATGCCAACTTGAAAAGATTATGTTCATTGTATCACTGTTATGTTCATTGCAATCATACTATTTATAATATTCAAGATCTGGAAACAACCCAAATGTCCAATGACAGCTGAATGAATAAATGGTTGGCTTTCTCTTCAAGTTCATGTTCTTTCTTAAACATGTATCTCAAATTGCTTGTCTCTATGCTTATTAATTTGCTTACTTCCACTATGGAGAAACCTGTGTTTTCTCTTAAGCACACACTACTCCTTTCGTCTTCCCTCACTTGTCTCTAAAAAGTTTAAATCTTTGCTTCATACACTAAAAGTAATTGTGATGTATATATACACAATGGAATACCACTTAGATATTATAAAAGTTTAAATCATCTTTGTTTGTTTGTTTTTGGTTTTTGGGCTACACCTGGTGACACTCAGGGGTTACTCCTGGCTATGTGCTCAGAAATCGCTCATGGCTCGGGAGATCATATGGAATGCTGGGGATCTAACCCAGATCTGTCCTGGGTGAGCCGTGTGAAGGACAAATGCCCTACCGCTGCACCATCACTCCAGTCCCAAGATTAAATCTTATCTTTTGATACAACTTTGGATGTATGGAGCTAGAGAGTATCACTAAGTGAAATGAATCAGAGATATAAAGACAAATATTGGTTAATCACATTCATAAGTGGTATATAAAGAAATAGGAAATAAATAGATTTGCAGCCCATATAAACAAGCCCTTTGACCCTGAAAACACAACAGTGGTTATCAAGCCCTATACTAAAATTCAGTCACATCTGAAGTACTGGAGGATAAGGTTTCAATATATGAATTGGGGAGCTGCAATCACGCTATTGATATTGTTTAGTCAGAATGATGTTTGATGAAACTTTGGTCTATGTCTAAACAAAAACTTATATTATGCACTGTCATATTCCAGATAAAGCTATAAAAGTAGATCTAAAATTTGAAGCACGTTTGCCTTGAGAAGGAAAATGCACCATCCAAACCAGAGATTTTTCATGAGCACATTATGTATTCTTCTACGTCACAATAAATTACATCCATTTTTTTTGCTTGAAACTGGATACACATTTGTAGAAAAATAAGTAACCAATAATTGTTCTTAAAATTTTGTAAACTGAAAGCAACGTGGCATGTTGTAATATATGCTATATACATATATTGCAATATATACTAGGCCCTCAAAAAATACAACAGTATATAGGGCCTGGTAGAGAGTTCCTGGCTTTTAGTGTTAAGGAAACAAGTACAATACCCAGTGTTGCCACATGTTCTGAGTGTATTCCTGCAGTTTGATCCTGTCAGCTCTGCTTTCTTATCCTCAGTGCCAAAAGCATTGCAGTCATCTGTATATCAGTATCACAACTAATGGTCATGATTTACACTGGAACACTGAAGTTTAAAGAAAAGTGAACACCCTGGCCAGGAATTGAAGCCCCTAGAAAGTACATGAATGAGCACCAAAGAGAATTTTGGAAAGCAAGCACCACAACAAGAATCTGCATGAACAGAGCCCCACCCCCAAAAGCAAAGCATTGAGTCACATGTGTGCAAACACCGCATATCCTAGGAACCCAAAAGCACTATTATAAAAGCCCTCTGCACTCCTGTGTTCATTTACAATAGCTAGAATCTGGAGACAGAACAAGTGCCTGAGAAAAGATGAGTGGCTAAAGAAACTATGGCACTATGGAATCATGTAGTGTCCTTGAGCTGGGGGTTTTGCTGAAGGTGGTTCTGGTATCATGCAACAGTCCAGGATTTGATGGGGGTGAGAGGGACCACAAAGCTTGAGTCAGCAGGCATGTTGGTTGTGGTTTCTTGGCAAGAAACGAGATGAGGGAATAGAGAGGGTGTCTTTCATTGAGGAGCTGGATGGTGGTCTGTTGGAGCAGGAGGTCGATCTTGGTGCCTAACAAGTTAAGAACTGAGGGTAAAGAGGGTTAATTAAGGGGAAGACAACGAATCCAGGTTGGGATATGAGGGAGTAGAAGGGGCTCTGGTGTGGGGGAGAGGCAATATATCAGAGGGGTTATATACATTGTATAGATAAATTGTTTATGAATTCCGTAATGCCGCAAATCATATCTCAAACTCAAGATCAAGGTCTCTGATATGAAAAAGTGTCTTGGCTTTCACTCCCCACAAGAATAACACAAAAGACCTAATTGGGAGGCCTACATTGCCTTTGTAAGTTTAATACCTGTATAATAATGCACCGTAAGGTGTGTATTCCTAAACATACAGGTAGCCTCCTCCATCACTCGTTTTCTTCAAATAACTTTTTTTCTTTTTTTAAACCCAGTTTTATTTATTTGTTCTATTTTTCATATATACACATTTTCTCTATCTTCACCAGTTTTGGTGCTGCTTGGTCCGAAAACCAAGAAAACATCTTGCCTGGGATAAAAGCTCAGATCAAAACCAAACCCCAGTATCTGTGATCTGTCATTCTTACCCAGAATAGAACCAGCAATACAATATGACACCATACGTTTTTGTATAGGCACAGTAAAAAAGGGGGGAAATCATAGACACAGAAACTACATCTTAACTTCTAAGGATAAGAACTCACATTTTTTTATAACACAAGGGTGACTCCCATCCTGGACATATGTCATATGGATACAACTCAGTCTCCATGAGATTGAACAGTGTTAATTCAATCTCAAACCCCAGATCCCAGATGTAGAACTGACACAGCTACCTGCAACAACACCAAGAACTAAGCTCCATTGGGATATTTATAACATTGCTCTGACACCAACTTGTGCCAGTGTTAATATAACAATGAGGACAGCGTGGAAATGACAATTTGACCTAAGACCATGTTGTCCTATCACATCACCTAACACTAAGTGGAAATCAGAAGATGTATCATCTTTGAACTGTGAAAAATAAGAGCACTAACTACAGAAAACTGATTTTGACAACCGTGACTGGGCAAAGCTTACCTTGGGACCAATAAGGAAAACCCTACCCTACCTAGACTGTAGCCCAGGACTCTTACAAAAATCATGATTTTCTAGTACAGAGGCCCTACTTTGACAACAGAGACTGAGCAGAATTTTGGAACCATAATATCCTAGGGATCAAGCAAAAACAGGGAGCACAAGATACAGAAGACTGAACACAATAAAGATGGAACAGAACCTCTAGAACTGCAAAGACTCTATCCTAGATCTTGTCCTATGACCTGCACAATTACCAAGATTGCTAGCTACTGTGGCCTGATTTTCTCATCCACAACTGAGAGGAAAGTTTCCTGGCACCACAAAAAAACCCCTGTGGGATATGGTAATGAGTATATATGGAGCCAGTGGTTGTTCCCATGAAAGTATGCTTCAAGAGGGGAGAAACCCTGAATCTCTTAGGCCATGGGAATTCCCTTTATTCCCCAATACTTACTGTGCCTATGCAAATAAAGTGGGGGTAACACCAAACCCTGCCACTCCAGCACTCCTTTTTCTTGTTTTGTTTTGTCTGTTTTAATATTATTTTCCTTCTCTTTTTCCCCACTTTTTTCTTTCTTTTTCACTCGTGTGCATATTATTTGGTGATTTTTTTTGCTGGGTGCATTTTTCTTTTCTTTTTTTTTTCTATTTTTTTCTTTTTTGGTAGTTGCTACCAATTTTTCTTCTCTTTTCCTTTTCCTTTTTATCTCCAACACAATCACATAACTTGAATCATTCAGCCTCATAAATTGAGGGGGGAAAATGATGATACCAGGACCAGTCATATGAACATGTAGTGAAATTAAAAAATGATCAGACTGAATACCAAACCGAAAGTCAATGACAACAGAATAGATACCCAATCTACAACAAGCTGTAAAGTGGAGACCGTTACACTAGTATTCTGGGAGGTAAAGGAGGGAGATATGGGGTACATGCTGGGAGCAGGGGTGGAGGGAGGACAATACTGGTGGTGGGAATGCCCTTCATTCATTGTCACTATGTACCATATATAATTCTGTGAAAGACTTGTAATACACTTCAATCACAATAAAAATTTATTAAAACAAAAAGAAACTATGGCACATCTACACAATGGAATATGATACAGCTGTTAGGAAAATGAAATCATAAAATTTGCTTATACATGCATGCATATGGAGATTATTCTTCTGAGTAAAATGAGTCACAGAGCGAGGGATAGATATAGAATAATCTCACTAATTTGTGGAATATAAAAAGATAATATGGTAATAATATTCAGAGTTATAGAGATGAGGGCCAGTAGGACCAGTCCATGGCAGGAAGCTGGCCATAAAGAGTGGTGATTGCAGTCATGGTAGAGAAGGGTAGAGAAGGGTGGACTATGACAATGATAGTTAAAAATGATCTCTCTGTACAAGAACTGGGTGCTGAAATGGGGTAAAGTGATATGCATGGTACGTCCTCATTAGCAATAGTGCAAACCACGTTGTCAAAAAGGAAAAAGCGAGAGATAAATAAAATGCCTGCCTCTAACTGCACTTTCCAAACAAGTGGAAGCAGAGATCAACAGATGAGAGTATATTAAACTCAGAAGCTTCTGCACCTCAAAAGAAATAGTACCTAGGATACAAGAGCCACCCACCGAGTGGGAGAAACTATTCACCCAATACCCATCAGATAAAGGGCTAATCTCCAAAATATACCGGGCACTGACAGAACTTAACTAGAAAAAAACATCTATCCCATCAAAAAATGGGGAGAAGAAATGAACAGACACTTTGATTAAAAAGAAATACAAATGGCCAAAAGGCACATGAAAAAATGCTCCTCATCACTGATCATCAGGGAGATGCAAATCAAAACAATGATGAGATACCATCTCACAACACAGAGATTGGCACACATCACATAGAATGAGAACAATCAGTGCTGGCGGGGATGTGGAAAGGAACTCTTATATACTGCTGGTGGGAATGCCGTCTAGTCCAACCTCCATGGAAAGCGATATGGAGATTCCTCCAAAAACTGGAAATTGAGCTCTCATTTGACCCAGCTATGCCACTCCTAGGGATATACCCTAGGAACACAAGAATACAGTACAAAAATCTCTTCCTCACACTTATATTTATTGCAGCACTATTCACAATAGCCAGGCTCTGGAAACAAGATGCCCTTCAAGGGAGGAATGGCTAAAGAAACTGTGGTACATATACAGAATGGAATAGTATGCAGCCGTCAGGAGAGATGAAGTCATGAAATTTTCCTATACATGGATGTGTATGAAGTCCATTATGCTGAGTGAAATAAGTCAGAGGGAGAGAGAGAGGCACAGAATAGTCTCACTCATCTATGGGTTTTAAGAAAAATAAAAGTCTTCTTTGCAACAATCCTCAGAGACAATGAGAGGAGGGCTGGAACTTCTAGCTCACTTCATGAAGCTCACCACAAAGAGTGGTGAGTGCAGTTATAGAAATAACTACACTGAGAACTACCATAATCATGTGAATGAATGAGGAACCTGGAAAGCCTGTCTAGAGTACAGGTG
>PVKC010022758.1:5853-17655 GCA_004027635.1 Crocidura indochinensis
ATATATATATATATATATATATATATATATATATATATATATATATATATATATATATATATATATATATAATGGAATACTATGCAACCATCAGAAAAAATGAAGTCATGAAATTTTCCTTTACATGGATGGACATGGAAACTATTATGCTGAGTGAAATAAGTCAGAAAGAGAGAGATATACACAGAATTGTCTCACTCATATATGGTATTTAAGAAAAATAAAATACATATTGTAATAATACCCAGAGACAGTAGAGATGAGCCCACAGTCTGAAGCTTATCACAAAGAGTGGTGAGCGCTCTTTCTTGCTTCTTCTCTACCGAGCCGGCTCCAAACCAGAAACCTCCAGGTCCCTGCACTCGGTAAGATAGTCCCACCTGGCCCACGTGGGGCCAATTGAACCGGGCGATTGGGCACCCAGAGACTTTAAAAAAGAACACCAGCCAGTCGCTCAGCCTCTTTTCTGCTTCTTCTCTACCGAGCCGGCTCCGAACAACAAGGAACCTCTCCAGGTCTGCCGCGCTTAACTTGCAACCACTATCAGCTAGGGGACTTCTGAGAATTCTGTATGGGTGATTGTCCTTCCACTATAACTTTACCTTGTCCTCTATCTTTACATCTTTGTTCTCATAATTAAAATTAAAAAAAAAAGAGTGGTGAGCATAGTGAGAGAAGTAACTACACTGACAACTATCCTGACAATGGTAGCGTGTAAGAGAAATAGAATGGTAGTGAGTGAGAAAAATAGAATTCCTGTCTAAAATACAAGCAGGGGGTGGGAGAGGAGGGAGATGAGGGGCATTGGTGGTGGGAATGCTGCACTGGTGAAGTGGGTTGTTTTTTTAACTGAAACCCAACTACAAACATGTTCGTAGTCATGGTGCTTAAATAAAGATATTAATGTAAAAAAATGGTTCCTTTGAGCTCTCTCTCTCTGCCCCAACACTGGAACTTTGTTGTTGTTGTTGTCGTTTCTCTTCTGTTTCATTTTTTGGAAGGGTCTCAGGCCTTATTCCTGACTCTATGCTCAAAGATAACTCCTGGTAGTTCTCAGGGGTTGGCTTCGGGTAAGGGAAATTGTCTTCTATGCTATAGCCTCTCTCTTTCTCTTGCCCCCATACAGTAGGACTTTTTATCCATTCCTCTGTTTCTATATATTTGGGGTTATACCATTTTAGGGAATATTACCAATGGAGCTGCTATAACAATCTGTGTACAAGTTATTTTTATATATTTTTTCTTTATTTTCCTTAGTCAAGAAGCTAGAAGTAAAATGGTTGTTGCATATAGTAGGCTTTAATATATTTAACATTTTTTAAAATACTGCTTAATTGCTCTCCAGAATAATTTACTTTTTATATCCCAATCAAGAATATAGTAAACTATTTTCTCCACATTTTCATCAGCACTTAGGATGATGAGTCCTTAAGTTTAACTACTCTATTAACTGTCTAGTGGAATTGTATTGTCTAATTGATTTGTTTTGTGCATGTCCTGTCATTGATTTGTCTTTGTTGCCTTCTAAATTCAGAAAATCAGCATTATGCTAAATACAAAGGGAATTAGTGATGAGTTAAATCAACTATCAGGTCACAAGATTAAATTTGTATTGATGAGAACAAGGAATTGGATGTCTGTTACTATTTGTATTTTTGTTTTTACAGTCAAGAATGTCATAAAAAAAAAAAAAACACAGTAAAGTAACCTTGAACCAGATTGGCAGCTGATAAAGCTTTGAGCTTGGAAATGGTCACAGATACAACCACCTTTGATAGGGCTTTATTTTTCACCAGAATCTATAGGTCAGACTTATGTCAACCTTGTCTTTTATCCTTATAGCAGAATAGGTATTTTACCCGTACACTACACCTGATGGACTCGAGGCTGGGAATGGTTAAGTCATTGTTGTCTGTGATCACTGAGGAATACTGAGAAACAACCATTGTCAAGCTTTGATGAAAGGTTAATACTATATTTGGAGCCCCAGGTAGCAGAGTGCACAAAAGCTGCCTTCCTCACCAATGGTGTGAACATTCATTGGAATAGAATGTGAGAAATGCAATTGAGGTGATTTGTATATTCCTTTTCTCTCATTTATCATTTTTGTTGTTTTGTTTTTTGATTATTTTATTTAAAGAACCATGATTTACAAAGTTATTGATAGTTGATATTAGGCATATAATATGTCAACACAATCCCACCACCAGTGTTCCTATACCTCCCTACCCCCTCTCCCATGCCTACTACCACTGAAGTGAGCATATTATAAAGTTTGATGGTTGCGGCTTAGCTCTCATGTTTTCAGTGTTATTGAGTCTGTGCTTTGACTTTACAGTTATACCACTCTCACAAATCACCAGTACTTTTCCTCTTCCCCCATTATTTTCCTTTTTCATTTTCTTTCTTACCACCTTGATTTCTCCCTTCTTTGTTCTTCACTAGGCTCTGAGGTCAAGGATGACCTTACTAGATTACCCTTCATCATCCATTTATTCTATATACCACATATCAGTAAGTTCATCCTGTGTTTACATTCTGACTTATTTCATGTAGCATAGTCATTGGGACGGGGAACACACCAAGTGATGCTCAGAGGTTATTCCCGATTCTGTGCCCAGGGACACATCTAGCAATGCTCAGAGGACACTATGGGGTGCCAAGGATTGAACCCAAGCTGTCCATTGTCCAAGTGCCTTCTTTTCACTGTCTCTCCAGCCTCTTTGTCATTTAATCTTGAGTCACCAACAATTCCATTATTTCCTGACAAGCTTCAGGCTTCCCTCTTGTTGCTGTATTTTGTGGTTCTATAATCTAATTGTTTTTAAATACCACAAATATTTTATTATTTGCATTTGATTTCAATATTTATACAAAGTATCTATTCCCAACTGTACAAAACGAGTTTAACATCAGCTGCCTCAATAAGAAAGAAGATGAAGATCAAATGTCAAATATTAATCATGTTTTAATATCTTTAAACAATCTATTGAAACAATGAATTCATTCACTTCACTGGTTATAAATGTGTTGGTTGATATCAGGGATAGAGTATAGTGGGTGAAATGCTTTCCTGGCATGTAGCCAACCAAGGTTCAATCCCTGGCACCATATATGGTTCTCCAAACATTGCCAGGAGTGAACCCTGAGCAAAGAGTCAGAAGTAAGCCCTAAACAAGCTTAGTGTGGCCAAAATCAAAATCAAAGTAAAAGTTAAAAAAAAAAATGAAATATCAGGGCCGGGCAGTGGCGCTGAAGGTAAGGTGCCTGCCTTGCCTGCGCTAACCTAGGACGGACCACTGTTCGATCCTCCGGTTCCCCATATGGTCCCCTGTGCCTGCCAGGAGCGAATTCTGAGCGAATAGCCAGGAGTAACCCCTGAGCGTCACCGGGTGTGGCCCAAAAACCAAAAAAAAAAAAAAAAAAAATTCTCTTTACCAATCTCTTTGTAAGTATATAGAGATTACATGTATGCAGACATAAACCCACATACATTGCAAAATAAATTTTTTTCTTGCAAATTAAGTTTTATTAAATTTTCATGCAACGTAAAAGGAACTGTTAAAAGGCATTAAAATGACCTTTCTTAAAGAAAACTGGGCAAGATTAATAGATAGTTGCTGCTTTAGCCATGTTTAATTTTCAACTTCGCAATAATATGAAAGCTATATGAAAGTTGTACATGTTACTTAGGGTCTATTCCTGACTCTGCGAAAGGATCACACCTAGCAATGTTGGGGGGGAGGGGAGTCGTATATGTGCTGATGCCAGAGAACAGAATTGGAGTCAGCCAGATGCAAGACAAGTGCCTTACCCTTTACTATTCTCCAACACCTTGTCTGTATTTTCTACAGTCAGAATTTTATCTTAAGAGCAGAAGGGAGGGAAGACATTAGTTTTCCAAAAAGAAAAATAAAAAGTGAATCTGCTCACAATGTTTCTTTGCTTGGTTTCTTTTCTTTCTTTTTATTGCCAGACAAAATGCAGGGACCTTTCCACCCAGGCTCTATGATTTGGATTTTGCCCTGCTGAATCAGTAAAAGAAAGACCAATGGGAACAGTCATGAAAGGATGATCATTTGGTATGAGTTATCTTATAGAAGGCCTGTCCTCCTAAGGAGGAAGCCAATGCCCTGGAACCCCTATTTCTACTATCCTTCTAGGTATGATGAGAACATTTGATTATCATTGGAAGAATCTTGGGAAAGGTCCACTAGCAAGTCGCATGATGAGTATGAAAAGATTGCAGGAAGTGACATTCAGGACACCACCATATGGGAGATATTACAGCCCTGCTCCCCCACAACAAACCAGAATGGGCTTCCACATTCCATATTGTCTGGACAACATATAGCCTTTGACATTACTTTCTTCCCATGAACTCAAATACACAAAAATATGAGCAAGCAGCCTTTCTAAAAAAAATACCAACTAATAAGCTACATTTCCTTTCTCTTCATTCAGTGTCAAAGCAAATGTTCCTTTAATAGAAACCAGCTAATTTCTTCAGATATTCATTGGGAAAAAGACCCTCCTCACTTTCCCTTCTCTATTTCTTCCCGAGTTCTGGGGGAGAACGAAAATTCATCAAAATTCTTTTACAAAGGCTTCTGCTTGGGTTCCTGTTATGTGGCTATTTTTAAAAAAGCTACCTTGGTCAATTGGGTGTGATTTTCACATCAAATTGAAAATAACTGTTTTGCCAATATTAATAAGAACTTGACTGAAAATGCACCCTATCTGGTTTGATAGTCTATTTACAAATGTAAAGAACACTTAAGGAAGTTCATCATCAAGGGAGGATTAGAAAGGTGATTATTTTTCCCAAATGTAGCATTTATTGAAGGCTTCCATACATTTATTTCATCATGCCTCCAGTATGCATGTCAGACAGATTCAATTTAGACAGTGGGGATATTTGTGTAGACTATACCAGTGAGTAGAAATCTTTGTGAAAGTACAGAGTGAACACATCTCTAGGTCCTGAAACCTTGATGCAGGTAGAAAGGAGGCGGTCCAGGCTATAATACAAAAATTAAATAAACAGCATTGAAAGGTTATGCAACCCAGCCCTCAACACTGCCTGAAGGAAGAGTTTGCTACTTAGTAGAAGAGTTTACTGCTTAGTAGTAGTTTGCTACTTAGTAGATGCCTTCAGGGCTATAGAAAATGGAAGCCTTTAAAATGTAGATTAGGGTCCGGAGAAATAGCATAGAAGTAAGGCATTTGCCTTGCATGCAGAAGGACAGTGGTTCAAATCTCGGAGTCCCATATGGTTTCTTGAGCCTGCTGGGGGCGATTTCTGAGCATAGAGCCAGGAGTAGCCTCTGAGTGCTTCCAGGTGTGGCCCAAAAGCCAAAATAAAATAAAATTACATTAAATTAAAATAAAATAAAATGTAGATTAATGCCTGAGAATCTTTCAGGAAAACTGACCCTGAGTCAGTCATCGTAGCTGACCTAACTGCAGCCTTGTGAATTAGGGGTCTTCTGACCAAGTCTGTGATTTGAAAAGAATCAGTGAAGCTTAAGAAGTGGCTCAGTTGTAGAGGCCTTGACCTGCATATATCGAACACTGGGTTCAATTCCAAGCACCAACAAGAAAAGAATTGTGAAGACAAACATCACACATAGAGTACTCTGGGTGGATTTGACTAAACAGCAGAGGTGTGTGAATCAAAATAACAGTACAGTCAAATTTCTTTTAAAAATTTAAAAATGTAGGAAATCTTACACCTGACTTCCAAACCTCAAAGATACTTTTATTTTTTTATTTTTTGCTTTTTGAGCTACATCCGGTGACACTCAGGGGTTACTCCTGGCTATGCACTCAGAAATCACTCCTGGCTTAAAAGCATATGGGACTCCGGGGGATAGAACCACAGTCTGTCTAGGTTAGTCCGTGCAAGGCAAATGCCCTACCGCTTGCACCACCATTCTGGCCCCGAAACATTTATTTTATATTAAAAAAGGTTTGTGTTTGTAGTACTGGAGCTAAGCTCTCAAAGAAGTTTTTGAGATCTAGCAGGAGCATACCCAGAAGTATCATATTCTCATATAAAGAAATGTTCTTGGTAAAAAACATAATATATTATTATTTTTTTATTTTTATTTTAATATTTGGAAAGAAGTCTGGAAATCTCCAAATTAATTTGGGATTTAGAAGACAGATTGCAGAATCTTGGAGGCTTTGGAGATCTTTGAGAGATATCAGAAGTAAGGACATGAGTTAAGCATTTTGAGATCAATGTGTTGGGGAAAATGCTGGCATAGAAATAAAAAGGTGGAGGACTGGAGGCAGAGTGGTGAGCCTCGGAGCAAGCAGTGGAAATGCACTTCATGTACAGATCTGGAAGCAGACATTTCTGCTAAGCTATAAGACCTATAAATTCTTTTTTTTTTTTTTTTTTTTTGGTTTTTGGACCACACCCAGTGACGCTCAGAGGTTACTCCTGGCTATGCACTCAGAAGTCGCTCCTGGCTTGGGGGACCATATGGGAAACCGGGGAATCGAACCATGGTCCATCCTAGGCTAGCGCAGGCAAGGCAGGCACCTTACCTTCAGCGCCACCACCCGGCCCCGCCTATAAATTCTTTAAGTCCTGCTTGTAAGTAAGTCTTGGTCATGAGATCCCTGAGTTTTCTAGAGATAAGGAGAGATCCCAGATGATGTGACTTTTCTGCCTAAGTCTCAGTTTCTTTTTGGAAACAGCCCTATTTTAGGAGCTGAGGGTCTGTCAGTGAGATGATGGCCCCACTGCTTCCTGGGGATACCTGGAATCAGAGCATTTGGTCAATGGCTCTCCATCTTGATCTGCATTTGAATGAGAATTGAGTTTGCACACAAAATTGAGGATCAGAAGTTGAATAATAAAATGAATAATTCACAGTGCTTGCAAAGGGATGGGATGGATAAGTGAGAAGGGGAAACAGGTGATAGAGAAAAACCATCTGAAACAATAAAAGATTGAGACCAAATATTAGGACTTAATTTATTTGAGCATTGAGACTGGGATGGACCCCCAGTAGCTCACACTTGAATGTGGCCTAATTGACACAAAGTGCAGCAATTCCAAAATGAAGGGTAGACTTTCTGGACCTTTCTTCTCAGAAATAAGCAAAAGGAAAAAAGAAAAAGGAAAGAAAGCCACTGACTTCGTTGTTCTGGGCTGACAACTAAGGGGCCTTTCCACAATGGCTGGGGGCAGATCCTTTCAGCCTGAAGCCACAGCAGTTCACAGTTACCCACTACACCCTCCACAGAAATGGCCTAGCTCCACAATGTAACCTTATCAAACTCCTAAGCTTCAAAATTGTTTCATATCTATAGATCCTGGACTGTAATGCTGAAAACAGCTCTGAGATGCCTCAAAATTTCATAGTAGTGTCAGCCCAGAAATATCACAGGAAATTTGATGTGAAAGTTATATAGAAATCTACCACGCTGGGGCTGGAGAGATATCACAGTGGTAGGGCATTTTCCTTGCAAGTGGCAGACCTGGAACCTAGAACAACCCAGGTTCAATTCTGAACATCCCATATAGTCCCTCGAGCCTGCCAGAAGTAACCAGTGCCAAAAGTAATCCCTGAATGCTGCCAAGTGTGCCCCAAAAACAACAACAACAACAACAAAGAAATCTACCAAGCTCAGTGAACCTCAACAGTAACACAGCAAACTCAACTAACCCAACCACAGTACATTAATCCTTAGATACTGATTTTAGTTGACATCATGGAGAGATACAATAATTATTTCAAATTGACACTTGTTGATCTAACTTTTGCCTTTGTGTTGCAACAAACAATATGAAGAAAATTAATTTGTGCCTGCAAAGGAGCAGGCTAGGGTGGTGGGTAGGAGATTCACACTGGTGATTTCACACTTTCCTTCACACTGTTGAAGGGAAAGTTGCACTGGTAGTGGGTTGGTATTGAAATGTTTAATGTTTGAGACTACTGTGTTCTGAACAATTTGGTAAATCATAGTATTATAATAATTTTTTTAAAAAATGAATTAGCTGTCCTATGAATAAAGCCATCATGTCTGTGTTTGGCCAGCTCCATAGACTCACTTTATTCTTGAAAGAGTTGCAAACTGAACAGTGAAAAATTATAGGCATACCAAGATATTATATTAAATGAAGTAAGCCAGAAGAAGGACAAATACAGAATGATATCACTTATATATGGTATTTAGAATAACTGCATGGAGAAATGCAATAGTTTAAATGGAGTTGTCTAAAACACCTTTGGCCCAGAGGAGAAAGGAAGAAATTGAGTGGAGGAGGAGAAACACAAATGTGAAAGGATGGGAGACATGGTCACTAGTCCTACATTATGTATTACTCAGAAGTCCAGCACCAACCAGAAAAGAGATCTGCCCCTTTAAGAAAGAACTTACTCAATTATTATTGACTGTATAAACACACACACACACACACACACACACACACACATACACACAAATGGAGTGTGGTGGAGAATCAGTGTGGAGAGTCTGCGGTTGTTTGTAGAGACAATTGAAGCAGCAGTCTGACCAAACTGTTTCTATTCCTGGCTACAACTTTTCTCCCTGATTTCAGCTGCTTCTCTTGAACTTATCACCCTTTACTTTGAACACTTGCTTCCCCTTTACCTGACCCTCAATCTGATCTTACCCTGTTCCCAAGCTCAGTTCCCTCACTTCCCCTCTACCTCTCCCTCTCCAGACTTAGGGGTTTGTCATAGACTACTGGGCTCCTCTATTTAAAAAAAAAGCTTGAAGTATTTTGTCATTCTTGCCTGCAAGGCTCCTATAGACATGAGCAGTGTGAGCCCATCTATGGCAGCTTGGCTCTCTGGTAAGGGACTAAGAGGTCTCAGGTGTGTTGATGGTATTAAGAAAGGACAGAATCCCAAAAACCAAAAAAAAAAAAAAAAAAAAAAAAAAGCAGGGGCCGGGCAGTGGCGCTGGAGGTAAGGTTCCTGCCTTGCCAGCACTAGCCTAGGACAGACTGCGGTTCGATCCCCCGGTTTCCCATATGGTCCCCCAAGCCAGGAGCGACTTCTGAGCACATAGCCAGGAGTAACCTCTGAGCGTCACTGGGTGTGGCCCAAAAACCAAACAAACAAACAAAAAAGGACAGAACTAAATATCCAAGTCAAAGTCAACAGCAATGAAGTTATGACCCAAACTTTAATAACCAAAACATAAAATGGGACTGTTATGTTGGCACGCAGGGGGGTAGGGGTGATGGCATGGGATATACTCAGGGAACATTGGTTGAAGGAGGGTGACACTGGTGATGGTGACACTGGTCCTGAATCATTATATGTCTGAAATCCAACTATGAATAACTTAGTAAATCACAATGGTTTCAATAAAAAATGTTTTTTAATTATGGGCAGACCAGCTGTTGCATCAGAGCTCTTTGGATGGGCTTGAATGGTGGTGAATTGTGATGGAGGCCTTTCTCCTCCAGCCCAGGAACACATGTCTCTGCAACCTTCAGCTGTCGGGGTGGCGGCGAGGAGAAAATCCACTCACAGGCAGGCTTCAGGAAATATCAGCTTTATTTGTCCTGGCCAACATGTGTGGCCTATAATAACTATTTATGCTGGATCCTATTCAGCCCTACATTGTACCTTGTTCCTCAGCCATCCCCTCCTCCATCCTACTTCTCCATTCATGCAAATTCTCTCTTTTAACCCCTGAGGTCAAACCTTTTGTAACCTCCCCAAAACCCTTCCCAGAAATGGGAGGGTCTTTCTTATAGGTCAGCTTACAGCCATGCAACTGAAAAGTTGGCAATTTTGGGAGAAGAGAGAGAGTCCAGTCCCCACCCCACCAAAGCTATACCTACTGCATCCACCATCCATAATGGTCATTTCACCAATGGCCCAGCTCCACCACTCAAACATGGATCACTATAGACATTCCAAGTAGACCAAAATTCCAGGTATACTGGTATTTGGGCTGACATCACTAGGACTTTTTTTTGGTGGGGTGCCACACCCAGTAGTGTTCAGGGGTCACTCCTGGCTCTATGCCCAGAAAGAATTCCTGGTTCTATAACCAGAAATAGCTCCTGGCAGGCTTGAGAACCATATGGGATGCCGGAATTCGTACCACCATCCTTATGCATGCAAGGCAAATGCCCTACCTCCATGCTACCTCTCTGGCCCTTCACTATGCAGGCACCCTCCCACCCACCCCCTTCTCATACTTCCAGAAGGCCTAGCAGCCAAAAACATGTCCCACAAAAGCTGTACTATTAGACACAGGGCTTGGAATTCCTGGACCACACAGCCATATTTGGTCATGAAACAACTCACAAATATTCAATACTGTCAACCCAGAATGTACACACCAATTTAGATGTCAATGTGAATTTGAAACCACCTAGATTCAGAAACAGAACAAATAACAGAGAGATCAGCTGGGAATAAGAATTAGTAGACCTTTTTTTTTTTTTTGGTTTTTGGGCCACACCCATCTGACACTCAGGGGTTGCTCCTGGCAATTCGCTCAGAAATCACTCCTGGCTTGGGAGGACCATATGGGATGCGGGGGGCGGGGAGGGAAATCGAACTGTGATCTGTCCTATGCTAGCACTTGCAAGGCAGACACCTTACCTCTAGCGCCACCTTCCCGGTCCCAAGAATTAGTAGACCTTCTGACAATGACTTACTGACCTCATTGCAAGATACAATAACTTCCACAAATTTTCTTGTTTCTGTACTCTTTTTTTCGTCTTTGCTCTCTCTTTTTTTTTAACAATTTCGTTACCATTTGCCTGTAATCAAATGTATTGTGAGCAACTAAGTAATATGTGGTTTTTAAATCAAGTAATTTGTATAAATATAGATTAAATCGGGGGAGGGGGTAAGCAAAAGATGTGAAGTCAGTCGAAAGTTACGAAACATATTTGAGAGAGAAACAAGCCCACATGTGAAATCTGAATTAAGTGGCAATGCTATCCCTGTGTGAGATAGGAGAGACAGAAGAAGAAAAGAAAGTGGCAAATAGGAAAGAGTTATCTTTCTCTGCCCATCCCAGAGGGAAGTCCTCTAGGTAGCCCAAACTAACTGAGTTTATTCCTAACTTTTGGTAGGCATCTACTGAGCCCAAAATAACTAATGAGTGGCAAACATATGAAGAAGATAAGACTCTCCATCATCTGGGAACTAGGTCCAGTGGAATAATATAATCAGGACTCTAGTCACCAGGGTTTTAGTTAGCTACTATTAAGAATGTCAAACTAGCAAAGAGTAATGAGTGTTGTTAGAGAAATAGCTACATTGAGAATTATACTAACAATGTGAATGAATGAGGGAAGTAGAAAGCCTGTCTAGAGTACAGGCTGGGGTGGGGTGGGGAGGAGGGAGATTTGGGACATTGGTGATGGGAATGTTGCACTGGTAAAGGAGGGGGGTGTTCTCTACATGACTGAAACCTAACTGCAATCAAATTTGTAATCACGGTGTTTAAATAAAGATATTAGTTTAAAAAAAAAAAAAGAATGTCAAACTGGGTTGGCAATTTTGTACAGGGAGTAAGACACTTGCCAGACACACAGTTGACCTCAATTAGATCCCTGAACTGAGTACCATCAGGAGTGATCCTGAAAGGAGTAAAAACTTAAGTGGACAGTCTATTGTCTGCTAAACCTGTTTTCCTTTTCACATACCCCTGACATCTAAAACTATCATCTGCTAAACCTGTTTTCCTTTTCACATACCCCTGACATCTAAAACTATCATCTGCTAAACCTGTTTTCCTTTTCACATACCCCTGACATCTATTTCTTTCTATCTGTCTCTT
>PVKC010022759.1:0-17559 GCA_004027635.1 Crocidura indochinensis
ATGAGTCTAGATTGTGAAAACAAATGAATTAAAATTAACAAGTAAGGTAGAGCATATAATCTCCTTCTGATAAACCTATAAGTGGATTTTCAATAATTTAAACATCTTGGAGTTAAGGATAGTGGAGCGCATGTCCAGCATGTATAAGGCTCTGGATTCTACCACTGATTCTGCATCTCTACTTCAACCGTATCACGATGGGTTGACCTTGGGTCTGCCAGCCCCAGCACACTGTGGGTGGTTCTTTTTTTTTTTTTTTTTTTTTAAATCTATGAGCCTGTTAAAAAGGAATAAGTTCAGGGGCCAGAGAGATAGCATGGAGGTAGGGTGTTTGCCTTGCATGCAGAAGAACGGTGATTCGAATCCCAGCATCCCATATGGTCCCCTTAGCCTGCTAGGAGCGATTTCTGAGCTTAGAGCCAGGAGTAACCTCTGAGCACTGCCAGATATGTCCCCTCCAAAAGGAATAAGTTCAGGATGCATTTAAATCAGATAATAAAAGGAGATAAACAGATCCTATCAGTGCTTTGTGATGTAGTCTTTGGTAAAGAGAATAAAACAAAGAAAGGAGTTCATTGAGAGGAGAGCTCTGCAGAATAGGTATTTACCTACAAGATTTATCTTAGGATACTGAGAATCCAGATGTCTCTCAGAGAATCAAGGCTCTTTTCTTTTCTTCTTTTCTTTTCTTTTTTCTCTTTTTCTCTCTTCTTCCTTCTCCTTCCTTCCTTCTTTCCTTCCTTCTTCCTTCCCCTCCCCCCATATATAAATTTCATCCACCCCATATAAATGATTGCCAGAGGATTGATTGAGTAGAACTTGTTTTGTTTTGTCATTAATTTTCATATTCTTTGAAGTTTTATTTTTGAAGGGCCACACCCGGCAGTGCTCAGAGGTTACTCTTGGCTCCATGCTCAGAAATCTCACCTGGAAGGCTCAGGGGACCATATGGGATGCCGGGATTCGAACCAATGACCTTCTGCATGAAAGGCAAACGCCTTACCTCCATGCTATCTCTCCGGTCCCAATTTTCATATTCTTTAAAGTTTTTATTCCTATTTACTAAAGAGCAGAAAATGATGGCTGACTTTGAGATTAAGTCACTGTACCATAAACACACCAGGATCACTCCTGGTGGAGCTCAGGGACCATGTGGGGTGCCAGGGATGGAACCTGGATCGCCCACTTGCAAAGCAAATGCGCTGATGTTGTACTAATGCTCTGGACCCTATTGCTTTATGAATTAAAATTTTTTCCCATTGCATAAGTTTTCTATAGTATATGAATGAGAGTCTAAAAAGAATTATGGACTGTGAAATCAATATCAAGATTTCCTTTTGTGGTTGATGGAGATAAAACTCAGGCTTCACACATGTGGGTTGTGCTTCCTACCACTGGATCACATTCCCAATCCTAGATTAATTATTTTTACAAGGAAGGACTTGGGCATGACTAACTTACGCTTACCCCCTTTGTAAAATGCTATTCTTCTTCTCAAGTCAATAGTTGACTGTGATAGTCTTGATTTTGTCTTTAAAAATGATAGGGGCCTGGGAGATAGCATGGAGGTAAGGCATTTGCCTTTCATGCAAAAGGTCATTGGTTCGAATCCCAGTGCCCCATATGGTCCCCCGTGCCTGCCAGGAGCAATTTCTGAGCATGGAGCCAGGAGTAACCCCTGAGCACTGCCGGGTGTGACCCAAAAAACCCACAAAAATAAAAAAAAATAAAAATGATAGTAAATAGGGGCTGGAGCGGTGGTGCTAGAGGTCTGCCTTGCAAGTGCTAGCCTAGGATAGACTGCAATTAGATCCCTTGGTGTGACTAAAACCTGGAATAATCTGAGAGATACAAAGATAATTTTGGATTAACTACAATTCCAGCTATTTCCTTCTCTTTCTTGAGAACCTAAGGAAATCTGAAGTCAACTTCTATTTTGAAGCTAGCATTTATAGAAGTTTTTATATATATCACATAGGCACGTATGGATGACTTTTAACTTAAGTCCATTTCTCTGCCAAGAAAACATTAGAATGTACCAATGCATATACTGCAGAGAATCTGTAACAATGCCAAGGTGACTTATAAAAGTGCCAAATTTCATTGGCTGCAGAAACAAGTCATGTGGTTATTATAGCCACAGCTTGAAATGTCTCATCAATAGATCATTGTTAATGATATGGAATTCCAGGCTGGTGGGTGATAGGGGACAGACAAGGGGTTCCTTCATAATAGCCCAGGTTGCTATCAGGCTAAGCCTTCAAGGAATTCTTTTGTTGTTTCTTTTTTTGGCCCAGGCCTCTCAAGCACTTTGGGCATGTAGTGACAGCTAATAGGAGAGGATAGAGATAACTGTCCGCTCTCAGGTCTGGAGGCCACAGGAAGACACAGCAGGGCAAGCAACGATGGGGTCCAGTCCCACCTGTCACTACCTATGTGTTTTGGAAAAATTTGCTTCTCCTATAGCAGGGGAAGGACTTGCCTTGGGTTAACATGGGTTCAATCCCCAGCACCCCATATGGCCCCCAAACCCCTTTCTTTAGGAGTGGTTTCATCAGTAGGAGCCAGCAGTAGGTACTGAGCACTGCTGGATGTATAGCACACTCCTGCAAAAAAAAATCCTAATCAAAAACAAAAAAAAATGGTATTTTATTTTGTGACTTGTAAAAAGAGAATAATCCGTTATACAGGTCCCTTGTAAGAATTTGAGAACACTTTTCTTAGAAAGGCCTCTTAGTGGTGCTGACCTGGACACAGCACTAAGGCTGCTGGGTAGAAGTCAATGGTACAGTTTGGACTTACCGGTCCCTGAAGAATAGCAACTCCTTCCCCAGCCTGGTCACTGCATCGAAGGACGAGGAGGAATCACACGGATCAGGTTGGTGAGGGGGTGTGTGCGGCATAGTGGGATTTCCTGGGAATGTTTTCCGAGGGCCTAGGGTTTGAAGAAAAAGGATCAAGACGGAAGACAGGCATCTCAAGCCAGAGCACATCCGCCTAGAAACCCACTTCCATAGCCTGTGATGGGGTGAGAAAGTCTAGCTCTGAATGAAAGGTAGGTCGGGGTTTCCATCTGTTTGCTAGGATACTGATTTGATCTCTTCGAGTCTCAGTTTCCTTGTTACTTAAATGGGGGCAGAGTACTAGTAATAGCCACCTTAGAAGGATTTTATAAAATTAAATCATATCTGAAGATCATTTAGGTTGCGGTTACTTTTAACTTCCTTGATATCTCACATACTGTCTATTGGAAATACATTTTGGAAGTCACGGGGATATAATTTGAGCACGGTCCTTTGTGTTACTATTACCATATTGCATATTTCAAAGTTGCTCAAAGAGAAAATCTTAATCCTGGGTCAGAGAAAAAGCAACAGGGTTAAGATGCTTTCCTGGTTATAGCAGGTCCCCAGCACTGCCTATGTTCCCTAAGCAGAGCCAGGAATGACCCCTAAGCAGAGCTGGGAGTAGTCGTCAATCCTCAACCCCTTTTCTCCCACAAACACCAAAAACACTTTCTACCTTTGTATAGTCACACAATGGGAATTAGAATCATAATCAGTTTTCCATAATAATAATAATAATACTCAGTTTTCAATACTTGCTATGTTGTATATCTGAACTAATATGACGTCTATATGTCAATTATAGCCCAGTTTTAAAAGGTAAAAAGGTTCCATTGTTTCTAGTTCTTTGTTTTCAAATAGATCATATGACTTATTAGAGGGTGTCTGTGTCTAATTCTGGGTATGACTTCTGGGTTGTGCCTTTTATTAGGAGCCCAAGAAATACTCAGGGATTGTGCATGGTCTTGAAAGTATGCTGTAGCCTGCTGCCATTTCCAGATGTCTTCTGGATGGTGGGTTCTCTGGTAAAATGGGGCCTGCTCCCTGAAAGAAGTTGGAGAATTTGCTCCTACTCTGTTCTGATTTGGGACCGACTTCCAGCTACAAACAATGAGCTGCATGCCTCAACAACTTCCAACTGTTGATCCAGTTTTTTAGCAGGAGAAAGAGTTGGATAAAGGCCACTGAGAGTAAGAGATTGTGGGACCAGAGTTGGATGTAACCCAGAGATGGCTGAGACTTTGGGAACATCACAGAAGAACTGACTCCATGTTGCAATCTTTAATCTGTGCTAAGTACTTTCCTAATGGGTTGCAGTGCAGGGCAGTCAGGGAGAGATTCTGTGTGGTCCCTTGTAACAGAAAAACAATGATGTCTTTTGTTTGTTTTTGGGTCACATCTGGTAGTTCTCAGGGCTTACTCCAAGGTCTGTGCTTAGAAGTTGCTTCTGGTAGGCACAGGGAACCTCTGGAATGCCTGGGATCCAACTCGGGTCTGTCCTGGGTCGGCTGCATGCAAGGCAATGCCCTACTGTTGAGTTATCACTTCTGCCCAGAAAATCATGATTTTATAGTTTGTTCACCTGTTAAAGACTGATTATGAGAAAATTAATGCTTTAGTGCTGGGTAGAGGGACCACAGGCATCAGTAGTGATGATTGTCCTGGGTATAAGGAACCTATCTAGATTAGGGGATTGGATGTTACCGGACTTCTTAGCCCACTGGAATAGTTCTTCATGAAATCTGAGTTCTCAGGCCTTGGAGAAAGCTAGTAAGATAGAGATATTCCCAGCACATTCTTCATTCATTCCTCAGAGCAGGAGGAGGAATGATACCTCCTGGCTCTCTGAAATGGGCAGGAAATGTATCTATACTACAAAATATATCTGTTCTCTATCAATGGCTAAATCCCGACCTACACTTAAAAAATCCAAATAAATGAGTGATTGCCAGGGATCAATATGCCTCAGAGAGAAGATGTGAGCATACATATGATAATAGAAAGTAATATGGATAGCTTGTCAATAGATTCTTCACTGAAGGCCTGGTTGTCTCAACACAACAACACAACCATCACCCATGCACACATCCTCTAAGCTGCATCCCATGTTAATGGTCAAAGTAGAGCCTATACCATACAGAGCCTGAATCCCTTTCACATCATCCTTGGACAGGTGGAACCCATAAGGCTGCTGGTATTTATAAGTTGGATACATCAGCGCGGACGGGTCTGAAGAATGGGCCAGGCCCAGTGCATGGCCAAATTCATGAGCAGCAACCGTGAATAGGTTGAAACCTAAACAAGAGAAAGGAGAGGCAGCATCAACACCGGGGTTTCATTGTCAGGATCTTCCGTCCTCACTTGAAAAACTACACCCAAACCCCAGTTAGTGCTTTTTTTTCAGGACTGGATTGTCCAGAGTTTGATGGGTTATTCTGGCACTGAACTTGAAAACTTTGGTCTAATTCTTTCTCCCTTGGCTAGAAGGATCCTACCAATGGTACTTCTTTGATTGGTAAAGAAGGAAGGGCTTTGATTTGGTAATGGCAGGAATATATAGGCATAGATCACAAAAACTAGCTCCTTGCAAGTATAGTCTACTTATTTTAATCTGCATCTATCACACTTAAAGATTTTAAATGACCTGTAAATATTTTGGAACTTTATTTCCCCATCCTCAACACACTTCTAAGGAGAGATTTGACTCCCTCAGGTTACTTCTGAATATGGCCTGAATACTTCTGAATTCAATTAAGAAACCATGAAGACAATGGAGTTGAAGAGAAGAAAATGAGTTGTGTGTCGAGGAGAAGACTGTTATTTCTTGCAATCACACATTTCGAACCAGAAATAGCCAAGTGACAGCACAACTAAGGGAGGGAGGGTCTATCCATTTTGGAGTTTGAGCTTACTTGTTTGTCCTAGCCAGCCTCTCTAATTAAAGGGTGGCTTGGGATGTTGAACCTCAAGGTTCCATGATGGAGGCCCAGAAGAAGGTACAATAGTTTCCAGGTTATGATGAATTGTGCATATATACCATTCGTCCCCATAGTCCACTTCTCGGCATTGTCGAAATGTGTATCTCCTCCCAGGCCTTCTCCAGGTGCAAATGCATGGGCTAGAGTCCCTCGAGGCCCATCAAATGGATAGGAATCCCCGTGATCTAATGGAGTTGGAAAATATAAAAATTTAGTCCTTGTAACAAGGAGTGAGAACAGTGAAGGGAACTGACAACTCCTCATGTAGTTTCATCTCTTAATATTTCTTTTTAATTACAGAACTATATTTAATCAACTTAATTACAGAATTCATGCATATATGAAGAAACTTGAATTCAAATAAATAGGGTTATCTCTGCTTAAAATATATGAGGTATTAAAAATTAAAAGCTCTTTTGTTACTCTTTTGGGGAAGGAGCATACTCAGTGATGCTCAGGGGTTACTCCTGACTCTGCATGCAGGAATTATTCCTGGAGGAATAATTCAGAATTATTCAGGCAACCATGAAGCTGGAAATTGTAACCAGGTTGACTGCACCAGTGCCCTGTTGTACTACCTTTTTTTTTTTTAATATAATGTCTATTAATCAACACATGGCATAGTACTGACTGTGTTTTAGCCTACAAAAGGAGAAAGAACACATGGCCATTCTTGAACAATCTCACTCACTGAATGGAATGTTGCCCTATTTGTAGGGTGTGACTTATGATAGCAACGGAACTCATAATAAAATGAACAAGGTTGTGTTTTCTGTTGCTATCACATAAATTAATACAATTAAAAGAGCAAAAAAAATTATTCCTTAACTTTTATGTTTTTATGTAAAGTTCATGAGCCATAAAGGTATTTGTAATGTATCATTCAAAGATTTATATTTTTGGGGACAAGAGAGATAGTGAGTGCAGGGGTTAAGGTACTTGCTTTATTTGCATTCATTCCCTTACACTGTGCTCAGTGTATGGTCCTCTGAGCATTGCCAAGAGTGATCCCTGTGAACAGAACCAGGAGTAAACTCTGAATAGTACCACTAGGTGTGGTTCAAAATCCTTTTTAGACCACACCCAGTGATGCTGTGTTCAGAGATCCCTAACAATGGCATTCAGGGGACCATGTGGTGCCAGGGATTAATCCAGGATCAGCTGCGTGCAACCGAAACTCCTAATCCTATCTCTCTGGTTCAAGATCTGTATGTTTTTGTTTTATTACCTATATTTTCCTAACAGCTCATTACAAATTTAGTTAAAAAGGATAAGGGCAAATGAAGATTCTGATGGAAGTTGTACCCTCAACTTTTCATAGATACATTTAAAGTCAATGCAGTTCTGGGACTCATTTCTCAGGGCTGGGTGCAGGACAACCAATCAGGCAGCCCACCCTGACACTCCAGAAAAATAGCAGCACAAATCACTTGACACTCGGCTGTGTCTCAGGGACAAAGTTCCAGTTTGAAGGTTTAAGAGAGCCAGAAGGAAGCTTTCCCCAATTCTCTGAGTTACCCTCTGCCACGTGACCACAGTGGCCCTGCCTTGGTCAGAGTACAGAGCCCTCACCAAAAGACTCATGACAGTCTTGTTGGATATCTTCCCTAGCTCCCAAGTATGTCTTCCTAGTGACTTCAGTTAAGTGGAGGTTATATAAAACAAGAATCTTCAAAATCGTTATTTGTGGAGGGAGAAAAGAGGGGGATGGGACTCATCTTCCTTAACTACTAACTGAGAAAGCAAAGAAATTTTGTGAGTTTTCTTTGTTTACTAAAAAGAAAGGTTTTGGAGTATCTACCAATCCCCATGGATAGATAAGTCTCCACTTACTGCCAGGTGATGAGGGATGGGGACAAAATGTGCAGTTGGAGACAGGTGAGAGTCCCCAAAAGCATGTGAAGACAGCAGCTTCACTCCCCAAACTACTGCCACACAACTGTCAGTGACCTGTGGAATTTACCCTTCACTGAGGAACCCAGGAGAGAGGTAAGAACTAATGGCTAACTAATGGCTAACCATAAGTGAGTATCATGTGGTCAAATGGCCTCTGACTAATAGCAAAGCAGAATCTGACAGAACTGAGCCCCATCTGCATGCAAGATGACATGAGAGCTGATGATGTGATGCCTTTTGCCTAAAGACCACGATTCGGTCCTAATCTTGGCCTCTGCTTATCCCATCACCCTGTGAATGACAATCATGCTAATAATGCAGATCAAAATTCTTTGTGGAAGGACAATTTTCCAAATTTTCTTTTCTGGACCAGTGGACAAATAAATCCCAAGGTACCTCCAGTTTCAAACGATACCATGATGTCTGCTTCTCCCGAGTTGACCCTGACGAAGCTCAGAGGGACGGCAGTGCTCCACGCCTGCAGTGCCATCTCCACAGCCTTGTCCACTTCTGCAGATGTCATGGAAGACGTGTATTTGTCTATTCTGGGAAAACAGAAGCCATATGTTTCCTTTCAGTGACACTCTTGAGGTAAAGAGGAACTACTGTAATGTGGCAGTGAAAATCTGAATACTGGACATAGGATAGATTTAGGTTATATTTGATTACAGTTATAAAAGAAGTTTCCCTCTCCAAGACAAGAATTATTTTTCACTAGGGAGTGGCAAGTGTGGAGTCTTACCTAACAAGGCTGAGTGTGTAATCCTGGCTGTGAACTCACAGATCATGGGACTAAGTGAAGTTCTGGGGATCAAAACCAGGTTTGCCACATGCAAGGCAAGTGTCTTACCCACTAATACTATTTCTATACCCCACCTCCCACCTGAACAGTTTTATTTTGTTGTCACATTTGAAAAAGGATTAAAATACAACAAAACTGATGGGAAGAGATGAAATGGTCAAGTCTGGTACGAAGGATGCAGTGTGTTTTGTTATTACAATCACTTCTTTTAAAGAAGAGTGTCTGTGTGGCAGTTTACAAGTAGCAGGGGAACAATTTTTCATTAATTGGCTTTAATTGAGAAGGAATATCTTTTCCTCCAAAAGAGAGACTGAAATATTTTTTGACTGTAAAAATAAAAACACAGAGTTTTGAGATTTTTACAAATGCTATTTAAAGACTTTCAAGATTTCTCTAGAGCTGTGAGAGAGTGTTTTTTTTTTTAAAGAATTGATTCTTAAAAAAAAAAAGAATTAGTTCTTTAATTATTTTGTTAAGTATGTGCTACACCAGGCAGTGCTGGGGCCATGGATAATTCTATGTGACTGGTGATAAAATAATGAATTTATTTAAGAGGAAGTTCTAATTTTACTTTTCCTTTTTGTGTTTTATTTTGAACACTGTGGTTTCCAGTATCATCAACAGGAAGGCCTCATGCATCGAACGTGCTAGCAGCAGACCCTCTACTAGTGTCTACCTGCACTTTCCACCAGTGATCCTCTACCACTGTCCCAGGGTCCTCACCACCTCATTCTCTTCCCCCTCCCCTGTGGACTGTTGCCTTTGGGTTACACCCTTACTTTGTTTACATCCCCCATATGAGAAAGATGGTTCTTTGTCTGCCCTTCTCGCCTGACTAGGAAGTTCTAACTTTAAGGCACACTTGCTTTAACTGAAGAGGGTTTGGACCTCCCTTGCATATTGATGTGGCAAGAACATTCGAAGATCAAGCAGTCTAATAAATGCATGAAACTGAAATCTGCATTTTTAACAAGTATCTTAAATGAGTTTGAAACAGATGGTGTGATATTTACCATAACTAAGAGCCATGAGTCTAGGGGCACAGAAGAAAATGACCATGTCCCCCAGAAAGATTGACCAACATTAATTGACCATCCTTATTCCAGGGGCTGGAGTCTAGAGTGAGAGTTGTGCAGAAGGAGAAACCAGAGGACCCTCATTGTTTTTGGGATGTGGGGCCACACTTTCCAGTATTTAGGGTCTACTCATGCTCAGGTGGTATGTGGCAGGCTATACAATGCCAGGGATCAAACCAAAATCAGCCACATAAAAGGTAAACAGTTTCTTTGTATAGCTCTTAGGCCCAAGAAAAATCTTGAAAGCTCCTTTAGTGCTTCCAAAATATTTCACCATTGCAGCTGCATCTGAGATTGATCATGATTCTAGACAGCTAATGGTTTGTAATCCTCTCACACAGGACAGGGCAGTTCAAGTTCATTTTGTATGCTGTACTACTGTGGGCAAATAAAGGTGGTTCCAGAAAAGAACATGGAGAAAAGTCTGACCCATGTCTAAGGGTTGATAAAGCAACAGTTATTATATTCTTTGTGCACATACCAAGTGCAAGATTCTGTCCCAGGTAATTTTGTTATTTTTACTTTGTCTGTTTATATTTTGGGGGTCACCCCTGGTGATGATCAGGGCTATTCCTGGCTTGGCGTTCGGTTCTCAGGCATGTCACTCCTGGTGCATGGGGGACGTGCAATGCTAAGAATGAACCCAACTCTGCATGCAAAACATGTACTCCAGCCCACTGAACTGTTTCTCTAGCCCCTGTCCTAAGTAATCTAAGTTATCTAATGTGTTATGCCAAGCACTCATCACAACACTGAAGAAACCTTGATGATCTCTATTTTATTCAGGATTTGCATCCAGATATACCTGACTTCAAAGCCTATGTAGGTAGTCATCAAGATATATTACATATTGTATAAATAATACATACATATTTTAAAATTATTTAGATTATGTTTCAAGAAGCTGACTTAGGAGTCAATTGGTATAGAGACAGCACTGAGATAGTCTTAGAACCATTTGCTTTTATTATTTTAGGGGGAAAGGAGAATTGTTCAAGAGCAAGAGTGAATGAAAAATATGAGAAGATGGACTTATACAGGAGGGAGAGTAGAGGATTTTCCTAATATGTTTATCACAAGAATATTATACTTGGGGCCTGTGAGGTGGCGCTAGAGGTAAGCGCTAGCCAAGGAAGGACCTCGGTTCCATCCCCCAGCGTCCCCTATGGTCCCCCCAAGCCAGGGGCAATTTCTGAGCACTTATCCAGGAGTAATCCCTGAGCATCAAACGGGTATGGCCCCCGAAAAAAGAATATTATAATTTTCCCACTTCCAAATTAACTTGATCAGTGATACCTTATCTTTGTAATGCAGTCACAGACTATAATCCTACGAGACAGTCTAAGAAAATGTTGGAAGAGTTCATGGGCTTATAGTAAAATCTTCCTTTATAAATCTTAATCTCACCACCACCTGTGCCTGTTTCTAGTGGGATGATTTACTCCCAGAAGCTTTTTGTGAAGCTCTTGGTTTAAGGAGACAAACAGTTGTGTTTGAGCGCCTCCTTATGGATTTATGGCAGAGAACAGAACTAAAGGAATCACTGAATTTTCCTGGCCTTTAGCCCTCTCTGAATCTCTAGAGCTCACTCAAAGGAGTGCTGGTATACTTAAACAATCGGCTTATCACTAAAAATGAACAAACAAACAAACAAACAAAAAAACCCCACCTCATTGGTAGCACACTTAACTTCTACATTGTTCAATCGCACTATGACCAATTTCAAGATACCAAAGTGCTGAGGACTGACCCCAGGTCAGATATGTGCAATGCAAGAGCCTCTCCCATTTCATCATCTCTCTGGCCCCATAATTTAATTGTTGATAAGGACTCTGTTTAGTCAACAACTTCAAAATTCTTAAGGTACTAAGGAAATGGCTTGAAATGTCAAAATTCACTGTTGACTCTGTGAGCTGGCAGGCGTGGCTCCAGCAAACCCAGCTTCATAGTCCAATCTTGCCCAAGATGATGCCCACATGTGCTCACCCAAACAGTGAAATCTGATCTTGATCTGGATGCCTCTGCCACAAATAGGCTCAAATTCCTTAGCTGCCAACTCTTGCCTTAAGCTCACCTCTTTCCTCTCATTTTGGGTCATTATCCTTTACCCTAGTGTAGTGCCTGTGATAACCTCAAAGGCAGGTATGGGCTCCAGTGCAGGAACTGAGGTGAATTCCCAGAGAACATCTGTGAATTGTGGGAAGGTTCTTGTTAGGCTGCTCCCTTACACAGAACATTTCTTCCATTTGGGGCAGGAGGAGACCAGAGTGTGGCCAGGTGGAGAAGGAAGAATGCTTAAGTGTAGGTAGGGGCAGGTGGAGCCAGGGATATGGCTTGTACTTAGCTTTTATATCAAAGTCAGATGTCTCTTCCTGGTCTCTGTGCAATGAAAAGTTTACACATTCCAACAGTTTCTGCCTGATTCCTAGTTTTATTCTTCTCACACAAAACTGCAAATGGCTGCTTGTGTGACTCCCATAAGGACTGAGTTCCCTATGGCCGGGGAAGATGATACATCCCGTTATCTCCAGGATTAAATTCTTATTATAAGGCACTTTATATATTATCAATGAGTGATGTCTGGCATCAATGAAAAGGTGAACAGTTTCAAATATTTTTGACAAAACAGGCTGGTTTAAAATAGGCTGAATGGATGAGAGTAGCATGTGCTTACTGCTGGGTGTGGCCCTAAACAAAAAATATATTAATTTTTTTTTTGTTTTTGGCCACCCCCAGCAGCCTTCAGGGGTTACTTCTGTCTCTACATTCAGAAATTACCCCTGGAGCCTTGGAGGACCATCTAAGATGTCTGAGATTGAACTCAGGTAGTCTGTGTACAAGTAGAATGCCCTACCCACTGTGCTATTGCTCCAGCTCCTATTTATTTTTTAAAGAAAGAATAAACTGATTGGTACTGTAAGATTATTAATCCTAGTTGATTTTTCTTTAAAGATATATGTGCCACCATTAACTGGTTAAGTTATAATGCAAACGACAGCTAGTGATTACAGTACTATTAAATTCAAAATTTTCAGTGAATTCATTTTCTAGAAGTTGGACATAAGCTCTTATTCTTATGGTTGTGATGACTTGTGCTTTTTTATTGAGATCAGAGGAGAGATACTTTTAAAGAAAAAAGGAAAGCATTCTCTCTCTCTTTCCCTCTCTCTCTCTCTCTCTCTGAATTTGGAAAGACTATCTCATTACCTGTATGTCAAAGTATTTTTTTTCCATTTGGGTTCACCTGGGAAGAGTCGATAGTTTGCCACATCAGGAACTCCACAGCGAGGTCTCTTGATCACATTCATTGTGGACTTGTCTAATTTCCCGGTGATCTGGAGGCCGAAGAAGGCTTGTAATTCCTTAATCTTCTTGACCATGGTGTTGCCTTGTCTTGCTACCATCTCACCAATTTGAGGTCCTCCTTCCTTTGTGTAATATTTGTCTAGGTATGCCTGAAATAGAGAGACAAGCTGATATGTCTATGGCAGTCTCCAGGAAACAGCATATTCAGGGAAAATACTGTTGATATTCTAAAAGTAGCGTGTAGAGTGCATTCCCATTTGTGAAAAAAATTAGATCTATTTACAGAGATAAAGCCAGATATGTGTCAAATTACAGTGTTTCTATTTGGGTTATAAGATTTTTCTTTACAACATAAAGACAAAGGTTATTTTAAAGTCATTTTTACTCACCAGCCTTTTAGTTTTGCTGCAACAAATAGTTACATTAAAAAGACAAAAAAATGGAAGGAAAATGTTTTCCCCCATGATTATTCATATACTTGAATAGAGACAAAAATAATACAAGAAAGTATTCAATTGCAAATCTAATAATGTCCCTTTTCACACAATATGAAAATACCTTCTGCACATCTATATTTATTGCAGTGCTATTTACAATACCCTGAATCTGAAAACAACTGAGGGGCCTGACAATAGACGAGTGGCTAAAGAAACTGGTATATTTACACAATAGAATACTATGCAGCCATCAGGAAAAAAATGAAGTCATGAAATTTTTCTATACATAGATGGACATGAAATCTATTATGCTCAGTGAATGAGTCAGAGGGAGAGATATAGATACACAGAATAGTCTCACTCATCTGTGATGAGGATTTAAGAAAATTAAGAGACAGTATTGTATTAATACCCAAAGACAATAGAGAGGAGAGCTGGAACAAAAGCTTACCACAAAGAGTGGTGAGTAGTGCAGTTAGAAAAATAACTACACTGACAACTATCATGACAATGGTAGTTAATGAGAGAAATAGAATGCCTGTTTCAAATACAGGTGGGGGTGGGAGAGGGGGGAAGTTAGGGTGCATTGGTGGTGGGAATGTTGCACTTGTGAAGGGGGTGTTCTTTTCTTTTTTTTTCTTTCTTTTTTTTTTTTTTTTTTGGTTTTTGGGTCACATCCGGCAGTGCTCAGGGGTTACTCCTGGCTCCATGCTCAGAAATTGCTCCTGGCAGGCACGGGGGACCATATGGGGCACCGGGATTCGAACCGATGACCTTTTGCATGAAAGGCAAACGCCCTGCCTCCATGCTATCTCCCAGGCCCTGGGGGTGTTCTTTTCATAACTGAAACCCAACTACAAACATGTTTGTAATCATGGTGTTTAAATAAAGATATTATAAAAAAGTATGTCAAATTTCTCCAAAAAGCAGTTATTAGTATAATTTCAATATTTTTTGCCTCATAGGACTTACATTCTATCCTGTCATCTCTTTTTCCTTAATTGTTTTTTGGATGCTAGCAATGCACAGAGTGCTCCTCCTGGCTTTGTACTCAAGAATAACTCCTGGTAGTGCTTGGGGGACCTTAGGGGATGCCAGGAATCAAACCTGGGCAGTATGTGCAAGGAAAAGCACCCAACTGCTGCACTATGGCTCCAGCACCAATTCTGTCATCTTTTACAAAACAAGAATAGAGAAGTTCTCTTTGTAATTAGGTCTATTCTGCTATGGATTCATCCTTTTCATGTGCAGGTTTTCTAGAACAGAAGCCTTGCTCTTTGCAACGAATAAAACAAACCTTGATAGAGTACTGAACTCCTGTTGAAATAGCTACTTAAACCCTCTGACAGGTCCTTTAGAACACTTTTCTGTAATTGTGCAGGTGAAGAAAGGTCGAATCCTGAAAATGCAAGGTTGAAACCTGTTGCTGGCCAAGGAATTTGGCCTACCCACTGATTTCAGGAGAAAAAAAAGCAGCTAATAACATATGTGTGTATGCATAGTCTAAAAATGTATATAGTATACAAGGCACTTTACTGGGTTGATTTTGCCATATCATCTCTATATTCCATATGGATGACATATACTACTTGTTTATAGTAGTTTTCTTTCTTTTCATTTTTTTGCTTATTGTGCTCAGGGCTTACTCCTAGCTCTGCACTCAGTTATGAGTCCTAAAGGGCTCCAGGAACCAGATGGGATGCAGAGGCTCAGCCTCCTGTTTGAAGTCTGTGGGTCTATTTGCGACAGACAGACAGGCCTGGATCTTGCTGTAGGTGGGCGTGGTCTACAACAGAGGGGCGTGTCATCGCGACAAGAAGGCGTGGTTTGCTGAGAATGGGCGTGGCCTAGGGCAGATGGGCGTGGATTGCGGCGTGCAGGCGGGTTGGAGTCCGACGGGCGTGGTTTACGGCAGATGGGCGGGTTCACGACAGACGGGCGTGGTTTGAGGCCTGTGGGCGCGTATTTGCGACAGATAGGCCTGGATTTACGGTAGGTGGGCGTGTATTTACAACCAACAGGAGCGGCTGGAGTCCGGTGAGAGAGTGGGCGCGGTTTGCGGCGGATGGGCGTGGCCTACAGCGGATGGCCGTGCACTTACAAGAAACGGGAGGGGCTTGTGTCCGGTGGGCGTGGCTTAGGCCGATGGCCGTGTGTTGAGATCGAGTGGGCGTGGCTGGCGGCGGGTGGGCGTGCGTTCGCGGAAGTAGGCGTGGCTCTCGCCATGTGGGCGTGACGGTGGGCGTGGTCTGCATCGGGTGGGCGTGGCCGTGTCTCCTCGCTGGCTTCCCTGGCCTTCTAGGCACTGGGTTCAACTCTCACGTCTCACCTGACAGCGTGTCTGTCAGTCTGTCTGTCAGTCTGCCAGTCAATCTGTCAGTCTATGTCAGACAGTCAATCAATCTGTCTGTGTCAGTCTGTCAAACTGCCAGTCAGTCAATCTGTGTGTCTGTGTCAGTCCGTCAGCCAGTCTGCCTGTCAATCTGTCTGTGTCAGTCTGTCAGTCTGTCAGTCAGCCTGTCAATCTGTCTGTCAGTCATTTTGTCTGTCTGTCTGTCTGTCAATGTGTGTCAGCCTGTCAATCTGTCTGTCTGTATCAGTCTGTCAGTGCCAGTCTGTCAGCCTGTCAATCGTCAGTCTCTCAGTTTGTCTGCCAATCTGTGCCAGTCAGTCAGTCTGTCTGTCAATCTGTCTGCATCAGTCTGTCAGTGCCAGTCTGTCAGTCAATCTGTCTGTGTCAACCTGTCAGTCTGTCAGTGTCTGTGCCAGTCTGTCAGTTCTGTGTCTGTCTGTCAGTCTGATAGCCTGTGTCAGTCAGTCTGCCTGCCTGCCTGCCTGCCTGCCTGCCTGTCTGTCTGTCTGTCTGTCTGTCTGTCTGTCAGTCTGTCCAGGCTCACTCCTGCCTTGCTGGATGCTCGCCGCCCTCTGCACCAGTTCCCAGCACGCCAACCCCAACTTTGAACTCCTGAAACTCGTTGTTTTCTCCTGTTCTCACGTCGGATCCACACCCCCAAGTTCATCAAGTTTTGTCTCAGCGCGGAGGCCCTGGATTGGGGTGTGGATGGAGGCGCAGGACCCGTCCTGGGGGCGCCCTGACAACTCCTGCAGCTGGTTCCCCACCTGGATTTTGGACTTCTCTGCTCTGTTTTGGCACAGCCTCTGGACAGGCCCCTGAGGGGATCCCTGTGAAGAACTTTCCAGCAGCTCCTGGGGTGTGGCCCTGGTTCCTTGGAGCTCTGCTGCCTCCTAGTGTGGACCTAGGGGCCTGTCCCTCTGCACTCCTGCACCCCTCCGGATGCTCCTCAAGTTCATGCCTGAATGTGTGTGGCTCAGACACCAACGCAAAATCCAAACCCAAACCCCACACTTGTAGCCATCCTCTTTCTCATAGAAAAGTCTATCGCGAGAAACAGTCCTTCAGATCAGACTATATATCTTTTTTCTGATAATGGTCCCTGTGGCTCAGGAAATCTTAAGTTATTTTATTTTATTTTTTGCAGTACACAGCCCTGCTCCCCAGATCACTTTAGCCCCCAACTCCTGGATACACTTTAGTACCCTAACTTCAGCCCTCAGCACGATCCTTAAAATAATTTATGGCTTAAAGAATTGTAATTTGTATTTTAGACTATTTTAACTTTTAAAATGTATTTGATAGAAATGCAAATTTATTTTTTTCCTATTAGGCAATAACAGGCATCAAGGAACCCAGAGCCAAACCAGGCTGGGTTGGGGTGGGGGGATAGAAAGCTGTGCTTATGTGGGGCTAATCTGAATACTAGGCTTCAGGCCCCACTTTTTGGACTACACCAGGTAACTCCCTGGAGGCCCCCTGGAATTGCTGGTGTGGTTCTGGTGGGTCACAGTACCACTTTGCAAGGCGGAGCTGTAAAGAGTTAGGGCCAGTTGGTCTGTAGTGGCATCGCTACCCTCAATATTACATTGCTTAGGGGGGCACTCCAAGAAGCAGCCCCCCCCAAGGACTCAGGGCCTCCCCTGTATGAGGCATACACTCTTATCAGTGGTGTGTCCAGCACCGAAAAAGAAAATGTTCATAAGACACGCTAATGAGAAAAGTAGGAGCAAAATGTAATAACAATGAAAAATATCTTTATGCACAAAAATAGAGTGGAAGTTAAAACGCCATTGCAGGATGGTGAATGTGGTAGAGCAGTGTCTTGTAGGTATGAAGCCTTAAGTTGGGTCCCTGACAGTATA
>PVKC010022760.1:0-17550 GCA_004027635.1 Crocidura indochinensis
GGTCACACCCGGCAGTGCTCAGGGGTTCCTCCTGGCTCCATGCTCAGAAATTGCTCCTGGCAGGCACGGGGGACCATATGGGGCACCGGGATTCGAACTGATGACCTTTTGCATGAAAGGCAAACCCCTTACCTCCATGCTATCTCCCGGGCCCCTGATCTGGAACTTTTTTAAAAAAAATTATAATGCCCATTAGCCCCTCTTTTTGATATACTTGGAGAGGCACACCTGGCAGCACTCAGGTTTCCTGGCTCCACACTCAAATTGCTCCTGGCAGGCTCTGGGGACCATATGGGATGCTGGGGATTGAACCTGGGTCCATCCAGGGTCAGCCATGTGCAAGGCAAATGCCTTATTGCTATGCTCTCACTCTAGCCTCCTTTGATATATATTTTTAAAATTTCATCAACAGAGTGCCTATTCTAAAACTAAGTCACATATAAAAGGCAGTAGCAGTCCAGGGGACAAAGCGGAGGAAGTATGGGATGCATGCTGGGAACAGGGACAAAGGGAGGTCAACATTGGTGGTGGGGAATTGCCCTAATTCACTGTTACTACGTACCTTAAATATAATTGTGGAAGACTTGTAATTCACGTGGGTCTCAATGAAAATAATTTAAATATATATATACATATATATATTTACCATATTGTCTTTTATTTGGCCATGGAAGTCATCCCAACAATGCAGGGGGGACCAAATCTGGGCCTTCCCCATGAAGACTATGTACTCCAGAATAGATCGACTCTTTGGCCCAGTGTTCACCATTCTCACCAATCATATTATTTGTTTTGGTAAACCATCCCTCTCTAAATGCTTTCATTTTCCTCAATTTGAATTGTTTATTAAGCCTGAACTCTTTGTTTTCTTTCCAACCCCTTGTAGCTACCATTGTTCTTATGACTGTGACTAAGAAGGATTATATATTTATCCTTAAAAATTATTTCAAGGGGCCGGGCGGTGGCGCTGAAGGTAAGGTGCCTGCCTTACCGCGCTAGCCTTAGACGGACCACGGTTCAATCCCCTGTGCCCCATATGGTCCCCCAGACCAGGCCAGGGGAGACTTCTGAGCGCATAGCCAGGAGTAACCCCCTGAGCGTCACTGGGTGTGGCCCAAAAACCAAAAAAAAAAAAAATTATTTCAAAAAATTGTCATGGCTTTTTTTCCCCCAGTTTTTTCCCCCTTAACAGTAATATCTTTAAGGTTCATCTACTGTTGTAGTATACTGCAGAAAGTCTGCCTTTTAAAGACTGAATATTTCAGGGCAAGGGGTGACTCAGAGGCAGAACACTTACTTGCCTTGCATGTGTTAAGTCCTAAGTCCTATGTTCAATCTCCGGCATCACATTTAAAGAAGAAAGGAAAGATTAAGAAAATAAAGGGGCCAGCGAGGTGGTGCTAGAGGTAAGGTGTCTGCCTTGCAAGTGCTAGCCAAGGAATGGACCACGATTCGATCCGTCTGATCCCCCAGCGTCCCATATGGTCCCCCCAAGCCAGGGGCGATTTCTGAGTGCGTAGCCAGGAATAACCCCTGAGCATCAAACAGGTGTGGCCCAAACAAACCAAAAAAAAAAAAAAGAAAAGAAAAGAAAGAGAGCTGAAAGGCAAGTAGTATTTCTGGGCTAGAGGTAATATTTAGGTTAAGAAGTTTGCCCTGGGGCCGGCGAGGTGGCGCTAGAGGTCAGGTGTCTGCCTTGCAAGCGCTAGCCAAGGAATGACTGTGGTTCCATCCCCCGATGTCATATATGCTCCCCCAAGCCAGGAGCAATTTCTGAGCACTTAACCAGGAGTGACCCCTGAGCATCAAAAAAAATACAAACAAAATACAAACAAAAAAAAAAGTAGTTTGCCCTGCATGTGGTTGATTTTTGCTGATTTCCAGCATTACCTGTAGTCTTCCAAGAATTACCAGAAATTGTTCCTGAGCACTGTGGGTACAGCCTGACTCCTTCCTGGCTAAACCCCCCAAAAAACTGGGTATTCCATCCAGTGTGCACGTGATATTGCTATTATTTTTTTTTATCAAAAAACATTTGGGTGGCTTCCAATTGTGTAGATATGGCATGGGTAAAGTATCTTTTCAAGTGTTTGAGCTTACCTCCCAGTATATACTCAGGACAATTACTGGGTCATATAATTACAGGGATCACATACTCAGAAGATAATTTTCAAATGTGTTGGGGTCTAAATGTATTGAAACATTTTTTAGTAGTATCACAGTTCTAAGATTTTAGATTATAAATGGCACACTCGTTTTCCTGGGCAATTGCTGATAAATCTAAGACTTGTCTGCTCCCTACTTGATTCAGAGTATACAAGGATAGGCTGTGTCCCTTGCATGTGGCTGACATGAGTTTGATCCCTGGTGTCCCATAAGGTTCTCTGAGCTCTACTTGGAGTGATCCCTACGCATACAGAACAGAGACCCAAACATACCTGTGCATGGCCCTAAAACCCACATTGTGAAATTTAAACAATGCATGATTATCTTCTTGAAAATATGGTCATAGAGAATTCTGGGGAACATGGCAGTTTGGGTTAGGGATGTAGCTCATTGGAAGAGCACTGTCTTTATTTGTAAGCCCTAGATTCAGGGTTGAACCCTGGGGACACTTAGTTTTATGTGTTTTTTTTTTCTTTTTTTTTTTTTTTTTGGTTTTTTTTTGGTTTTTGGGTCACACCCGGCAGTGCTCAGGGGTTACTCCTGGCTCCGTGCTCAGAAATTGCTCCTGGCAGGCACGGGGGACCATATGGGGCACCGGGATTCGAACCGATGACCTTTTGCATGAAAGGCAAACGTCTAACCTCCATGCTATCTCCCTTTTTTTTCAAAAGTTTTATTTCCAATAAAAATTTACAGCTACACAATTAGAAAGCCAGAAAATTAATATGCTATAATACTCCTCATATTAAAATTTTCTTCTTAATAGTTTTTATTTCTCTATAGTTCACGAAGGATTCTATAGTGGTATAATTTATTCCTTTAATTTCTTAAATGAGAATTTTTAAATCAATACAATTTTATCGTGATTATGAATTTACAATGAAAAGCTTTGTAGTAAACTTCCCTTTTTGGCTGATCTTAAAATTATATGCCACTTTAAAGCTACAGATTGAGTCATTTCCAAAATTATTAGATATTTGCCAATTTTGAATAATGAAAAAAGAATGGAATACAGGACCTATCAGTACTAGCATCCCAGCTATTCATTCTGTTATCTATTCCCTTGGTCTTCATTCTCAGTGTTGGTAAGGAACCTTTAAAACACCTCTTAGATCCCATTACTTTTCATGTAAAGCTCTCTCCAATGGCCTTGACATGCATGGCATACAACCTGATCATCATCTTGGCCTATAAAGGTCTGTATGATTTTTGCCTCTACCTTTTTCTCTGACTGCATTTAATACCATTCTCCTCACTTATTAGTTTCTGGGATAGAAAATCTTTTTTTTTTTTTTTTTTTTTTGGTTTTTGGGTCACACCCGGCAGTGCTCAGGGGTTCCTCCTGGCTCCATCCTCAGAAATTGCTCCTGGCAGGCACGGGGGACCATATGGGGCACCGGGATTCGAACCGATGACCTTTTGCATGAAAGGCAAACGCCTTACCTCTATGCTATCTCCCGGGCCCCATGAAAATCTTATCTTTCCTCAACACAGCCCCCTCACTTCCCTCAGAACATCACTTTTCCTTCTGGAAAGTGTCTTTCCATAGATCTTTAAATTTCTTGCTCCTTGTACATCAAAATCTGTATCCAATGTAAACTTAGGATCCTTAGGAACTTTTCTAAAATAGGCTCCTTGCTTTTGCTTTATTAATTTTTTTACATGTCATCTGCGTATACAGTAAATAATATATATTTATTCATTTTTCCAATTGAATAAGAGACTAGGGATTTTACTTTGCAAATTGTATCCATGATATTTAAAATAACACCTGCAATAGAGTAGGCCTTCAACTATCTACTGATACTCTTAAGACATTGAAGGATGAGAATGGGGAAAATAGTATAAGGACTGTACCACCGGTAGAGTTCTACATCTGAAATCTGTGTAAAAAGCACCTTAATTTATACATTTGGATACTTAAGAATAAAATTGGATAATATTAAGTGTCACTTCAATGAATGAACCAAAAAAAACTTTTTGCAATCTTACATCAAAGAGAAGTTTTATTATAGATTATTGGCTGCTAAAAATACATGGGAAAAAACACAAATATACAAAGGCATTATCATACAACTGATTTCTAATTGCAGTACTTGTGAAATACAAAACAATGATCAATACCCCCAGTCAGTTTATTGAAACATGTTGGTTTACCTCTTCACTCAGTTTTGTTTATAAATTATAAATATTATTCTATTTCTTGTTATATCTATTATCAGAATTTACTTTCTGATTTGTCTTCTTTATGAAACATATTTTTATGTAATTAATGTCGGCAACGATAAGCTTTTCTAAGTCATAAGAATTCCATATGTATGGCTTTGGAAATGGTCAATGTTGTATAATGTAACGAAAGAGAAATATTAATAGACAAAATATCAGGGTTGAGAGTAGGACTAAGGAAAGATGATAACTTTTTGTGAAAATCTGTTAAAGAGACTTCATTATTTAATTTGGTACTATTGTTAGAAGCGTAGTATCTGCCAAACATACATTGTCTATAAAAACTTCCTTTTATATCACCTTTTCTAAAAATTGGTAGATTTTAGCAAATAAATTGCTTAAGTACACAGAGAACTTTAAATTATCCTGTATATTAGTGTTTTGAAATCAATGTTCTGAATCAGCTTAGCTCTATCTGTAATGCAGCAACATCCATTGTTTCAAGAATGAGAAGGCCGAGTAAAAGAAGCTGTTTGGTAGATGCCTATCTCTTTTTCACTATTTAGATATGAAAATGGACCTTCACCAACTAGGTTACTTAATAAATATATATCTATCAACACACAACGTTGAACCAGCAAAACCAAGAATGTTAAAAAAGTATAAGGTACAAACTGATTTGTATAAAACAAGAAGATATATATATATATATACATATATATATATATATGTATATATATCCTCTTTTATGTAATACAGAATATGGCAAAAAAAATCTGTAATAAACTTTGTAAAAAAGATGATTCTCGTTTACATATAGGTTCGCTTAAGTGGACATGACTAGAAATTTCCTCCTCCCAACATAATACCAATTCATCATAATCTAAAACAGTCTTAGTTTCTTTTAAGTCTCATTTCCTTGGCTTTATCTATGCCACCTCTTTATAGCCATTTCACGTATAAGCTGAGCCCGCCCAGCTTACCTAAAGAGCTTCTCTTGAGAAACAATGCGGAAACATTAAACAGAGGTACTTTTTAGTACAATCTGTACTTCAAAAGCAAATGAGGAACCAACCACTGGCCCTCACAAGTAAATACCTCTTATATTCACATTATCAGAGAAAGAGTGCCGCTTACTATCTGCCTTTTCCTTATAGGAAACTCAGTAGCTGAAAAATCATTTTTGTTCAGTTTTAGAACATTTCAATACTTATTAATTCCAAAGATCCGAACACCATGTAGTTGTGGCATTTTGGGAATTAGCACACTCAGGAGAGAAGCGGTATTTAGGATGAAGTGAGTTGAATCATATTTTGTATAGAAACTTGCCAGAAAGTATCTGTAGAAATGAAAGTAAATAAGATATTAAAATAACTCAGAAGTTTATTAAAAGGAAAAAAGACACCATAACATAAATACATGAAAACATAAACATTTTTTTTAGCACTAAAATTAGGGGCCGGAGAGATAGCACAGCGACATTTGTCTTGCAAGCAGCCGACCCAGAATCTAAGGTTGTTGGTTCAGATCCCGGCATCCCATATGGTCTCCGGTGCCTGCCAGGAGCTATTTCTGGGCAGATAGCCAGGAGTAACCCCTGAGCACCACTGGGTGTGGCCCAAAAAACAAACAAAAAAAAGAGAAGAAATTCTATTCTATTCCAATTTAGTTTTTTATACTATTCTAATTTAGTTTTATTTAGAATTAATTTTTTTTAATTAGGGGCAGAGATACTACAGTAGGTAAGGTGTCTGTCTGCTTTATACACAGCAACTTGGGTTTTATCCCCAGCACGCAAAGCCCCAATAGGAATAATCCATGAACACAGCTCTGTGACCCCCCCCAAAAAAAAAAAACAAAAAAACCAGCAAAAAAAGTTTGGTTTATGGATGTTATGGATGCATATATAAATGTTTCATTTTTCAAATATGGTAAATGCATTTAATACAATACATTTTCTACTTAGCACTCTTTATAATAAAGGGGTTTGAAATTGATGTTTGTATAAAATAGTCCTGTAGTTAGTTATATGTTTCTGAAGAGAAAAACCAGATCCAAAATAGTCACCATATTTTCAAGTTTGTGACCCACCAAAATGTTATAAATCACTGATGTAAAGCTATGAAAAATGGAATTATTGTACATCAGTGCAATTCAGTGTCTCTGAAGAAAAACACAACCCAAACACTTAGATGTTAGTGTTCCATACTGTATTTGGTCAGGTCTATAACCAATTTTTTTGTTTGTTTGTTTTTGGGCCATACCTGGTGATGCTCAGTGGTTACTACGGGCTATGCGCTCAGAGATCACTCCTGGCTTGGGAGACCATATGGGAGGCAGGGATTGAACCCAGGTCTGTCCTGGGTCAGCCACATACCAGGCAAATGTCCTACCACTGTGCTATCGCTCAGGCCCCTATAGCCAGTTTAACTGGAAAGACATTGTAGAATTCCAGCATTTTGGCTTTAACTGAATATGAATGCAAATTTAGAAATACATAAGACCTTCCTTAGCATTTGTCATTACAAGCCTAAGCAATTAAGATCATCAGTCAAGGCACAGACACATCCACTGACTACTGCAAGATACAAAGAATAAAATGTATCTTATTTGTCTGTAACTAATAAATTTGTACATGGATGTTTGTCAAATCTGTACTTTTAGAGTTCTCTAATATTCTAATATCTATACTTAGGAAAATACTCTATTGTCATGCAGTTTTTGAGGGAAAGAAAATGATCTCTTGTAGTAATACTGTTAGAGCAGCTATTTTCAAGTATGTCTACAAACAAAAAGCTATATATGTCCACTTTTACAACCATCTTGACAAAGCTATTCAGAAATCATTTTATTCAAAATAAATCATATTCCTAATCTATAAACATTTTTTCCCTACTATCACATGCTTGAATTGGCTTTTTATTTTCTCCAATAACTTATGTTGAAAGTAACATTGAAATAGCTGCTTCTTATCATATCCTCACATACAGCCCTTTATGGTCTTTAAATGAAAACCAATTGTATCAATGTGAAAATTATTCATATAATAAAAACTTAAATAACCCTCAAAGGGGATGCAAGACTGAGATAGGAATGAGTGTGACAAAATTCATCTGCAAAGTATACACTGGAAAGAGACCTGTGTTAGAAGCTAGAAATTTAGGAGATCATTAGGTACACCTTGATTCTGTTTACATGACTTGGGCCACAGTAATTCACTTCTGTCTGTCTCTTTTTTTTTCCCTTTTTGAGGAGTGGGAGGGAGGTTCCCACCTAGCAATGCTCAGAGGTTACTCCTGGCTCTGCATTCAGGAATTCCTCTTGGTGGTACTCAGGGGACCATATGGGATGCTACCCAACTCGGGTCCCAGCTTGAGTCTCTTTGTTTAAAAATCTAGGATAACATTGCATATCCAAACTACCCAACATAATAAATTTAGAAAATGTGAAAGCACTGAAAAGTATCTTATTTTATATATAGCTTTAATGTTATTTCTTCAGCTCTATAAGTGATTTAATATCTGAAATCCTGTGGGACATAAATATTTTTTATAAAAATAGATGTACATAGACGCATCTTAGTTGGTCTTTGCTGTGCCAATGCATATTGAAAATTCAGTTTTTTGTTGGGGTTGGAGAGAGAGTGCAGTGGATAAGGCACTTGCCTTAAATGAGGCTGACCTGGGACCTGGGTTCAATCCCAGGAACCACAAAATGGTCCCTTAAGTTCTGCAGGAGTGATCCCTGAGCACAGAGCCAGGATTAAGCCCTAAGTACCACCCAATGTGGCCCAAAAACAACTGGTAAAGAAAATCAAATACATGTCAAGATTTGAGATGTATGAAATTCTCAACATTTTATTGATGGAAATACTGGAATACTGGAAATATTGAAATTCTGATTACTGGACAGTGAAGTCAAGAATAAGTAGGGGGGGCGGCGAGATAGCATGGAGGTAAGGTGTTTGCCTTCCATGCAGGACGGTGGTTTGAATCCCGGCATCCCATATGGTTCCCTGTGCCTGCCAGGGTGATTTCTGAGCAAGGTGCCAGGAGTAACCCCTGAGCGCTGCCGGGTGTGACCCAAAAACCAAAAACCAAAAAAAAAAAAAAAAGTAGGGGAGCTAGAAATGTTTGAATAACTATTATTCTTGTTAAACTTTTATTAGGCCAAACAAATCTTTTTAATTCTGGCATTAATTTTATATGGCACTATATCAGTTAAATTTCTTCAAAGTGCTGTATAAAAACATAATTTAAAATGCCACAATTCTTTTTCACTTGAAAATTCCTTTCTCTATTTGAATATATAAATATATTTATAAGTATTTATAAATATATAAATATATCTTCCCTGCACTTCCAGTTTAAGGAATCCCGATGCTCCCAAGAGTCTTTCCAGATACTCTATTCTGCAGTGATTCTAACATGGATATATCTTAGTGTCTAAACTAATATTTACTGAGTGTAGAATTCAAAGAAATCCACTTATAAATTCTTTGCATAAATAAAACACCTTAACAACATAGACATCTTAAAAAGTGAAAAATGAGGAACCTACAACAATTACTTATAGAAGTTCAAAGAAAAATTACTGAGGGGTAAGTGCTAAAACGTTACCAAGGAGGCAGAATTTAAATCTGGAAAGAACCTTCCTAAGACAGATAAGAAGAAGGCATTTAGGATAGAAGGAGTAGTTTGGACCAAGGCACAGATATATAAAGTATTCCAGAAATGCTGATGAGCTTGGCCAGGATAAAATATTCATAGAGGTGCCAGATAGATAGTAAGTATAGGGGTAAGATTCAGGCTTTGCATATGACTGATGCTGGTTTGAGCACTGACACTATATGGCACTCATGACATCATTGCTGGGTACAGACAACTCTACTGATTAAGAATCACAGAAAGGTACCCCACACCATGGGGGGCAGAGGGGGAAAAGGAAAGAATACAAGAAACAAGTTTTAAAAAAGAAAAAAGAAAATCAATTTAGAGCTCAAGGAGGCCTGACAGATGACAAGGTGCTTGTTTTGTGATGCCTCTGATTCTAGCTCAGTCCATGGTGCTGTACCTGGTCCCGAGCACTACCAGGAGTGGATCTGTGAGCACCACACCAGGTGACCTGAACCTTCTTCCCCTATAAAAACAAAAACTCTCAGGAAAAAATGAGGAAGAGTTCATATTGGGAAGGCACTGAGTATAATGTATTAGGCAAGAAAGTAGAACCAAATACAAGGCAAGATGCTTTACAGAAAGTTATTTCACTTAGTTCTCATATCGGTGCTACATTTTTGGGGGGGGGGGTTTGGGCCACACCCGGTGGTGCTCAGGGGTTACTCCTGGCTGTCTGCTCAGAAATAGCTCCTGGCAGGCACGGGGGACCATATGGGACACCAGGCTTGCAAGGCAAATGCCGCTGTGCTATCTCTCCGGGCCCGGTGAGCTACATTTTTTTTTTTTAATTTTCAAAATTTTGCTTGTTGTTGTACTTTTTATTCTCTTCCTCTTCATTTTTTTCTTTAATAATTTTGTTCCCACTTATATGGAAATAAACATATGCCAACTACTCTTTATTCATGCTCTTTAAATAAAGTAAATTAAAATTATTATGCATGGTAATGGGAGAGGAAACTTCCAGAGTATGTCAATGGGTAGATTGTGGAATATAAATCTCAAGCAGTCCATATAAACTAAAAATGTAGTAATAATCATATGGGGATTGAGTGAGCTACATTTTTTAATAAGCAAACCAAGCTGAATGATAGATACAAGATTCAATTCAATGCTACAAGCCTAAATTTTTTTTGGGGGGGAGGGTGCACAGGACTACTCCTCGCTCTGGGCTCAGAAATCATTCCAGGTGTGGGGGACGTGGAATGCTGGGGAATCGAACTGATTCCTGGATCAGCCACGTGCAAGGCAAATGCCCTACCACTGTGCCACCGCTCTGGCCCCTACAAGGCTAATCTTAACCTCTCTTTCATTTAAACTATATCCATAGCTCCTCAAGTGTCTAAAAAACCAATTGGGAAAGGTGATCAATAAAGTGTTTCTGAAACCGTCTAAATCCTCTAAGGAAGGTTTAGGAAGTAGAAGATGGAATATGATTATATTTATAGTTTTTCTAGAAGGAACTAAAGGTCAAGAACTAGAATACGATTAACTTACACATCCTACAACACTTAGACACGCTTTATGAATATTTATTTCATGTTGTTGCTATCTGTATTGACTGAAGTATAAAAACTGATTTATTATCATTTATTTTCTTAATAACTGTGTCTATTATACTTTTTCTTAAATAGCTGCTTCTTGAGGTTTTAAACAAAATATTCTATTTTTATTTAAAATTCTATCTAATTAAAGGATGTTCAAGCCAATCCTCCTTCTACCTACACATTTCCATCACTTACAGTATTATTGGAGAGATTGTGAAAAACTTCCGTGAAGAAGTGAACTGTACGCCATAGTCCAGCTGTTCCCAATGAGTTAGGAGTCTTGCTTTACCCTGGTCAGGAGTTTCAAAAGGTGTCCCTTTTACGGCATGAAAAAATACATACATCCCCTGGAAAAAGGAAGAGGTCACATAATCAATACTAATTCAAAATTAGTATTTGCCAGTATTAAAATAATTTCAGACTGTGAATGAATGTGATTTCACTTAACAGTTCAAGCTTTAAGCTACCATATTACTAGAAAAGTTGTGACCAATTTCTACAGAGTAAAGTAAGTCTTATGGGACATTTAGTGTTTTGTTGCTGTTGTTTTGTATTTGGGCTACACCCAGAGCATTCAGGGGATACTCCTGGCTCTGCGCTCAGAAATTGCTCTTGGCATGGGCCAGAGCTATGGCGCAGTGGTAAGGCATTTGCCTTGCATGCAGCTAGCCTAGGACGGACTGTGGTTTGATCCCCCAGCATCCCACACAGTCCCCCAAGCCAGGAGTGATTTCTGAGCGCAGAGCCAGGAGTAACCTCTGAGTGTCAGTCACCGGGTGTGGCCCAAAATCAAAAAAAAAAAAAAAAAAAGAAAGATGGGCCCGGAGAGATAGCACAGCAGCGTTTGCCTTGCAAGCAGCCGATCCAGGAGCAAAGGTGGTTGGTTCGAATCCCGGTGTCCCATATGGTCCCCCGTGCCTGCCAGGAACTATTTCTGAGCAGACAGCAAGGAGTAACCCCTGAGCACCGCTGGGTGTGGCTCAAAAACAAAAACAAAAACAAACAAAAAAAAACAATCAAAAAAAAAGAAAGAAAAAAAGGAAGGAAGGAAGGAAAGAAAACAAGGAAGGAAGGAAAGAAGGAAGGAAGGAAGGAAGGAAGGAAGAAAGGAAGGAAGAAAGAAAGAAAGAAAGAAAGAAAGAAAAAAAGAAAGAAAGAAAGAAAGAAAGAAAGAAAGAAAGAAAGAAAGAAAGAAAGAAAGAAAGAAAGAAAGAAAGAAAGAAAGAAAGAAAAAGAGAGAAAGAAAAAGAAAAAATAGCTCCTGGCAGGTTCAGGGGACCATATGGGATGCCAGGAATTGGACCTGGGTCTATCCCGGGCTGGCCATGTGAAAGGTAGATGACCTATCACTGTGCTATCTCTCTGGCTCAGAGATATTTAAGTATTGTTTAGTGAAAATCATTACAAGGTCAACCAAAAGAAACCTATATATTTTTAACCTCTTATTAAACTGAAAGTTTAGTGTAGTTTTATATGATTATATTTAAATTTCCAAACACAGTTCCTATAATAAAATAGGATTGCTTTTTCTTCAATGTGTGAGATTTTCTTCAGTTTTAAATTAGTAAGTACTTAGGAAATCATAAAAGCATATAAGTTGGTAAATAAAATATGTCATAGAAAAATGGTTTTAAAATATTAGGAGTCTTTGCCCCAGTGTTTTTTTTTTTTATTTCAAAGTAACAAAAGTGATCTGTTGCAAAAGGTGCACATGGCCAAACCGGGACGGACTGGGGTTTGATCCCGGTATTCCATATGGTCCTCCAAGCCTGCCAGACCGATTTCCGAGCGCAGAGCCAGAAGTAACCCTTATGTGCCGCGGGGTGTGACCCAACTCCCCCCCCCCCCCAATCATCATTAGTGCTGTTTATTTGAAGCTGTTTTTCTTAAAAACTAAAACTATATCATTAAAAGACATTTTGTCTGTAACATGTTTGAACATCTGATTTAAGGATAACAAGAAAAACCAATGTATACTAGGCTTAGTTTCCTTGAGATTATAGGGTTCATTCAGACCCACAAAAAGTGTGTAATCATTGTGAGGTACTGGTAAAAGAATAAAATCTACAGTTTTTCCAACTAGACATCATGAGGATATATGAATCTACTTCAAATGTGAAAAAAACATAAAAAAATCCAAATTATTAACATATATATAATATATTTAATAATTTAATTAATTAAATTATAATAATTTGGATTTTATATATATATAAAATATATATATTTATGTATTATATTATATATATTGGTTTTTTGGGTTACCCCCGGCAGCATCCATGGATTACCTCTGGCTTTGTGCTCAGAAGTTGCTCCTGGCAAGCACAGGGGACCATATGGGATGCCAGGATTCAAACCACCTCTGTTCGAACCAGCTGTATGCAATGCAAACGTCCTACTGCTGTGCTATCTCTCCGGCTCCTAACATATACTTTTATTATAAAGTTTAAGAGAGTTCTTTTCAAAGCTTAGGCTACTTCTTAGTTATTCCATTAGGTGATTCAAAAGTTAAGCTTCACTGACACCTAAACATTAGAGAAGTGATTTATGTTCAACTGGCTAAATCAACAAATGTTTAATAAGTGACTTATATGTACAGGAAATACAGGAAATGTATCCATATATAAAACTGCCAAGCTATGGCCCTAATCTTAAAAAAGTTCAATCTAATGAGATGGCTTAAAAAAAGTCAGAAAAATGAGAATGTATATTCAAAGGTACAATTAGATTACTCAGAAATGTGAAGTGAAAGATTCATTGCTGAGCAAAAGGTTTATGTTTATGATTCTAGACAGGTCTGCTCAAATGACAACTCCTTTATCAAACTTTCCTTATTAATAACCTGCTGGCCTATATGCTTGTACATAATTTTATTAAAAATAGTCTTAGTATGATAGCAGTCTATTGTGTGTGAGCACTGTTGGCTTCATTTTTGTTTTTCCACTAGTGGGAATGTCTCAGAACAAGGACTAGTACACAGCAAGTATTATTTAACAGTACGTAAAGAGTCTATTCTGTAAGTACAAGAAACATTTTTTAAGAAACAGCTTTCAATGAGACCCTGGGGCAGAAATTATATGTTTTCAAATTCACAGGAGTATGTGGATCTATCTAAACTTTGATCATTTATACAAATTCTCCTGTTACTCTCTAAATACATTCTCTCAACTGGTTTTAGATTTTGTTTATATATTTCCAATGGTAAAAGAATAATGGGCTATAGAGAATGTTCATGCTTTGTATACACAAGAATTGAGCTCTGCACAGGGTGTCCTGAGCATCATAGTGGGGTCCCAAAATAAAATTATTTTAAAAAAAGAACTAGGTAAGTATTATTTTATATAGCCACATCTAAAGAATTAAGGGGAAAAAAGTATATTTCTGCTGGTTAGTCTGTCAGTAAATATTCAATCAAAATAAAAAGAACTCTCATTGTCCTGGCCTTGAGACTGAACAATTCTTATTTTCTACACAGTCCCCAGAACAACCCCAGATATAGCCCAAGAGGAAAAAAAATGTAAAAATGTTTAGTATTTATTTCACACTTAATTGGTTTACTGCAGACTACCTTCAAAAGAAACTTAATTCTAGAGTCATGTAATTGCTACATCTGTGGTTGGCTAGTTAAGTTTTTATTGTGTGGTGAATTACTACCTTGGAAGCTTTATTCTCTAGATGGTGTCAATTTTCCATCCTTTGTTAATGGTCATATATACCATACATTAATCCCAGCTAAATAACTTGAAAACATGTGGGAAAATGATCCTAAAATACATTTAATACACATGCCATTGGAGAAAGGAAATTACAATGAACGTTTTTTTTTGTTGTTGTTGTTTTCCACATCCGGTGACGCTCAGGGGTTACTCCTGGCTATTCACTCAGAAGTCGCTCCTGGCAGGCACGGGGGACCATATGGGGAACCGGGGGACCGAACCGAGGTCCGTCCTAGGTTAGCGCAGGCATGTTACTTCCAGCGCCACCGCCCGGTCCCGAACGTTTTTGTTTTTGTTTTTAGTTTTGGAGCCACAACCAGAGGTGCTTAGGGGTTACTCCTGGCTCTGTGCTCAGAAATCGCTCCTGGAATGCTCAGGGAACCATATGGGATGCCAAGAATCAAACCTGGGCCAGTCCCGGTCAGCTGCATGCAAGGCAAACACCCTACCACTGTGCTATCGCTCTGGCCCCTAAAATAGACTTATTTAGCTATCACTTAAATAGGTTATTTAGCAATTTAGTCATTAAAAAAATAAGATAAACTGCTAATAGTTAAATTTTGATAAAATTGTAGGGTGGAAATTTTATACCTTCCCAGAAGAGTATGTGAACAGGATTTTGCTCTCAACAGGAGTCAACCATGCATAGCAGAAAGGAAGCAGGAATGCTAAAATAATGGAAAAGTCTAAGCCAAACCATAAATATAAGAGTAAAGCAATATCTTAATATATTTATATGAGTGATCATGCTAGTACTAATTTACATCTATTATTTTAGAGGTGTTATTATTAGAATTCTCTTTTACCTGAAAGCATTCGGTATTGATGCTATAGTAATATTTTTTGCTACCCTGTATTTGTTTTTGTCCACACCAGGCATGCTCACCTGGTACTCCTAGTGGGGTATAATTTGGGATCTTTTTTTTTTTTTTTGGTTTTTGGATCACACCCGGCAGTGCTCAGGGGTTACTCCTGGCTCCATGCTCAGAAATTGCTCCAGGCAGGCACGGGGGACCATATGGGGCACCGGGATTCGAACCGATGACCCTTTGCATGAAAGGCAAACGCCTTACCTCCATGCTATCTCCCGGGCTCCTAATTTGGGATCTTATGGGATGCAGGGAACTGAACTCAGTTGGTATCATGCAAAAGCAAGCATTCTACTTACAGTACTATAGTACTAGCCCAATGTCTTTGGACAGTCTGGATCAAAATAAGAGAAACAGATTGTGGATGAGGAGGAACAGACCAAAAATTTGAAGAGTTCAAAAAATACTTATCTGTTTTAAGGTGATCTGGTATTGTAATGAGGGCATCATAATTCTATAGGTAGCAAGTGGTACTAAGGCTAGATCACATAACTAAGATAGTACATATGCCAAAAGGAAGAATGAAGAAATGAGTTCTAGGGAATAGCAGTATTTAAGAAAGAAAGGCAAAATGTGCCAAAGAAAATGGCAAAGATCAGAAATCTATCTAGAAAAAAATTATCCCAGGGAAGCCAAAGGAAAAGTGTCAGTAAAAGGGATTTAACTGGTGTCAAGTTAAATCAAATCGAATCAACTATTTAAAAAGTTTTTCCTATCAAAGTCTAACATAGAAAATTATGAACAGAAGGAACATTTGCTTTTTCTGATTCATCTTTCTTGTACTAGTTAGTTAAGTTTAAATGCTTTCTAGAAGATATAAAATAACATTAACATTTGTAACAAGTATAACATTTCTATTACACTTTTCTGTCCTAAACTTTTAAGCTATTTTTTGGAAACATTTAACAAATATAATTGCCATGGGTCCAAGTAATAAATGTAATTAGATGGATTTCTTCCCTTTCATTCCTCTTATTTTTATTTTTTTATTTTTTTTGTCTTTTCGTTTTCATACCTGGCAGTGCTTAGGGGTTACTCCTGACTCTGCACTCAAGAAAACACTCCTGGCAGGCTACGGGGATCATATGGGATGACAGTCAGCCACATGCAAGGCAAATGCCCTACCCACTGTGTTATATCTCTGGCCTCACCTTTCATTCCTCTTTAATAGGCTTTAAAAGACAAGAAAAGTCACTAACAGATTTTAATAGGTAATTTCTTAGGCTGCACAGTAAGAGTAGCAGAGTTTATTGAACTTCTGAAATTTAATGGAGCAACTGCATACTACAGATCGACAAGAATCCAAATGAAGTAACTGATATGTATATTCCTGAATCACTTGAGATATAATATGAAATAAAAATTTTATTATAAATGAAGTAGGGAAGTATACTTCTACAATTAATACTTTAAGAATGGAACCAAAGATGTTTGTTAACCTCCATTTAAAACACAAAACATATTTCTACTCTGAAGCATTTTGGCTAATCAATCACTACAGTTGCATGCAATATAGTATCTTATGATTTTTTTTTTTTTTTTTTTTTTGGTTTTTGGGTCACACCTGGCAGTGCTCAGGGTTTATTTCTGGCTCTATGCTCAGAAATCGCCCCTGGCAGGCACAGGGGACCATACGGGACACCGGGATTCGAACCACCGATCTTCTGCATGAAAGGCAAATGCCTTACATCCATGCTATCTCTCCAGCCCCATATCTTAGGATTTTTGCTAAAATTATCAACTGTTCTTTATATTCTACTAAAGCAATCGGAGAAGAAATGCTACTTAGAAAAAAGACAGAATTTTATATTGAAATGCGACAGAAAAATTCATCTTATCCTGGGTTGGAATTCTTTAAAAGGAGGGCATTCACATAATACAAAAAGTCACCAAATACCAAAAGTCCTGTTAAATGGTTGAATTCTAAATTATGTGAAATTTATCACAATAAAGATGCTATTAAAAAAAAACCTGATATTTTCTTCTTAATTTTTGCTTTGTTTTGGGGGTACTTCCAGCAGTGCTCAGGGATCAGTCCTGGTGGTGCTCGGGTAGGGAGATGCTGGGAATTGAACCTGGGTTGGCTGTGTGCAAGGCAAGTGCCTTACACACTGTACTATGTGTTGTATAACTTTATTTGCTTATCACCCCCCTGGATTTTCCAGGTGGGGGTGATTAAGGAGACAATAAAAGAGTTTGTGGGAGAGGCAGAAAGGGTCATTTTGACAGAACGGATTGTGAGGTGGAGGAGCTTGGAATTCTGTCAAAAAGGCTTTCTTGCCAAACCTTTTCACCCCTGATTCACGGACTGAGTTGTTTTTATTGTGGGGGATTGGTCGCTGGAGTCTTTTTGGAGAAGAGAACCTAGGAGGGATGTTCCCAATTGGGAATATTTCACATTGGAAATTATTTC
>PVKC010022761.1:7268-17649 GCA_004027635.1 Crocidura indochinensis
ATTGGAATTATTTGTATCTTAAGTAGTTGAAAGCCACTCACTTAAATAGTTTGCTTGTCTGAGTGTTTTGACCTGTCTTGAATTCTGTTTGAGATTTTTTAAAAAAAGCAGTGTTAGAGATGTTCCTTTAAGAGAGTTATAGTAACAGATTTTTTTTTTTTTTTTTTTTTTTTTTTTTGGTTTTTGGGCCACACCCAGTGACGCTCAGGGGTTACTCCTGGCTATGCGCTCAAAAAAAAAGGCATCAGCCAGGGGCCGGGCGGTGGCGCTGGAGGTAAGGTGCCTGCCTTAGGACGGACCGGACCGCGGTTCGATCCCCCGGTTCCCATATAGTAACAGATTTTTAGAATCAAGTTACCGTGCTTTACAATAGTACTGACTTCAATGTTCTAGCCTGTAGTGGTACTCTCTCTACTACCCATCCAGCTATAGTTGGTCTGTTCCTTATCTTTGCCAGCTCAGTTCTTTGGGTGGTATCTCAGTGATTGTTGCCTTCAGCCTTTGTTTTTTATAATCTACAAATGAAATAGTCTGGTGTTCGTCATTTTCCTTGACCTCCTTTGTGTTTTTGTTTTGTTTTTGAAATTTTTTAACTTCTTGTAAGGGCATATGCCCAGTGAAACTATGTACCTTTCTTCCACCCAAACACACACACACACACACACACACACACACACACACACACACACACACACACACACACACACACACACACTCCCACACACACACACACACACACTTCCACCAGGTCTACACACCCACACCCAGACACCCACTCAACTCCCACCCCAGCTCTCCTGCTCTCCTGTTTTTCTGTATGCTATATTATGGCTCTGGCCCTAGGGGCTTCCGATGCTTCGATTTCCTTCTGCCACCCAGGTCAAAGCAACCTGTAGAATTTCATATTATAACTGAGTAGTATTCTATTATGAACTTATGCACAATTTCTTTATCCACTCATCTGATGTTGGGTACTTGGGTTATTTCCAGGTTGTGGCTATGATACATAGAGCTGCAGTGACAATGGCATTTAATATATGTATCTTTGTGAATTGATGTTTTTGCTTTCTGAGGTAGCTAAGGAGAATCACTGAGTTTTGGAACTCTTAATTTCAATTTTAATTTTGTTTGCTTGGAAGCTATAAATATGGCAGTGCTTGTGTAGCCTAGGGAAGTTTGTGTGTGGTGTTCTGGATTGAATCTGGGATAACTGCATACAAGGCAAGTACCCTACGTGGAGTACTTAAACTCTGACTTCCTAATTTGAATTTTTGGGGACATATCCATTCAGTTTTGTATAGACGTTGAAACAGATGACAGACAGTTTCACAGTGAAAAATGGTGGCAATAGATTTCTTTTATATATATTTAAATATATTTAAAATATATTGTTTTATTTAAACAATGTGGTTACAGAATTGTTTATAGTTGGGTTTTTGTCATAAAATGTATACCACCCTTCACCAGTACTTTTCCTGCCACGAATGTCTCTCATTTACTTCCCACCCCTTCACCCTCCTCGTCTCTGGGGCAAGCATTTTGCTTCTCTCTCTCTCTCTCTCTCTCTCTCTCTCTCTCTCTCTCTCTCTCTCTCTCTCTTTCTGTCTCTCTCCCTCCTCTTTCTCTCTCTCTCCTCATGTCACTTTATTTTCTTTCAGCTCCCAGTTTAATTAGTTTCAGCTATCATTGTCATAGTAGACCCTTCTCTACCCTAATTGTACTTGTCATTCTTTGTGGTAAGATGCCTATATGGACTAGTCCTCCTGATCCTTATCTGTATTGTCTCTAGATGTTATTACTGTACTGTCTTTTATTTTTCTTATATAGGTATCCTAAAAATGAGCGAGTTGGGTTTTTTTGGAGTTTTTTTTTTTTTTTTTTTAGTTTTTGGGCCAGACTCTGTGACACTCAGGGGTTACTCCTGGCTATGTGCTCAGAAATCGCTCCTGGCTTGTGGGACCATATAGGATGCCTGGTGATTGAACCGTGGTCTGTCCTAGGTCCGCATGCGCAAGGCAAACACCCTATTACTTGTGTTCCAGCCCCATGATTTAGATTATTCTCTGTCTTTTCCTCTCTGACTCATTTTACTCTCCATATCTATCATGTATAAGCAAATTTCATTTTTCTAACAGCTGCATAGTATTCTGTTTTATAGATGTACCACAGTTTCTTTACCCTTTTACCTGTTCTTGTGCACCTGAGTTGTTTCCAGATTCTGGCAATTGTAAATTGTGCTTCAATGAGCGTAGGAGTACAAAGGCCATTTTTGTATTGTGTTTTGTATTTCTAGGGTATATCGCTAGAACTGGTATTGCTGGATCATATGTGAGCTCAATTTTCAATTTTTTGAGGAATATTGTTTTTCAAAAAGGCCTGAGTAGTTGGCATTCCCACCAGCAGTGAATGAGAGTCCCTTTCTCTTATTTCCATGCATCACTGGTTCTTGTTCTTTGTGATGTTTGCCAGTTTCTATATATACATGAGATGATACCTTATTGTTATTTTGATTTGCATCTCCCTGATGATTGGTGATATGGAGCATTTTTTATATGCCTTTTGGCCATCTGTATTTCATCTTTGAGGAAATGTTTGTTTCTTCTCCCTATTTTTTTTTTATTAAGGTATCATAATTTACAAAGTTATTCATTGTTGAATTCAGGCTTATAATGTTCCAGCACTGATCCCACCACCAGTGTTAAACTACCACCCCTGGAAACCAATTTTTAAGGAAGATGATTAGAGATTTTGTTTAGATTTTTTAGATTTGTTAGATATTCTGTTTAGATTTTTGGGGTGGAGGATATTTGATTAGCCCTCTGTCATTGAGAAATCCACTTATTTCATGAATTAAAATCATAGTCTAGCAAGCTCAATCAATGAACCCAAGCAATAATACAGGAGGCTCAGCTAATACCAACCAGAGTAGTAAATCATTAGTGACCTTATTAATATCATTGAGAGATATAGCACTGATCACTAATTGCCTTTTATTGATCTACATGTTATAACTTCATTTGACTTTGTGTTGTACCAAACATTATGATTTAAATTTGTTTATTCCTTCAAGGGACATCTGGTGTTGTAGACGGGAAAATTGGAAACATTGGTAGAGTGAAGGTCATACTGGTGGTAGGATTGGTATTAAACTTTAATTCCTGAAACAAGTTGTGTCATGAACAATTTGGTGAATCATGGTGTTACCAAAAAAAAAACCATAAAAATGAAAAGTTATAGAAACAGTCTGAAGAATATTATAATCCTTTTCTTTATGTTTGGAGGTGCCACACCTGCTCTTCACTCAGGTGTAATTCCTGGCAGTGTTCTTCTTGGAGCAGATAGGGTGCAAGGGATCAAACTTGTATTGACTGCAGGCAAGTACACTGCTCCCTGTACTGTTATAATGTTTTTCTGTAGGAAGAATGGGGCTGGAGAAAGTAAAAGGGATAAGGCACTTGCCTTGTGTATGGTTGACTCCAGTCAATCCTCAGCACTACATATGACTCCTGAGCACCAGCAGGAATGATCCCTGAACATAGAGATAAGATAGGGTAATCCAAGTAAAAAAAATAGTTGTTGATATTAGATGTATGACAATGTGCTTATAGCTTACACTACTAAACTGTATACTTCAGCATTGTTAAGAAGGTATGTGTCATATATGCCTTAGTGAAAATGCAGATTTTTGGGCCAGAGAAGGATTAAGGCAGGTGTTTCAAACACAATTTACCTGAGGCCGCAAGAGGCAAAGTCGGGGTGATCCTTGAGTGCAAAGTCAGTAGAAAGCCTTGAACATTGGGGGATGTGACCCAAACAACTAAAACAAAACAAAACAAAACAAAACAAAACAAAAAGGTTCCTCTAGGGCAGGGCCACAAAATGTTGTACAGAGGGCTGCAAATGGCCCGCGGGCCACAAGTTTGAGACCCCTGGATTAAGGTATTTGTGTTGCATGTAGCTACTTTAGTTTGGACCCTGGAAATGCATGTGGTGCCCTGAGAACCACCAGAAGTGATTCACTGTACATAGCAGAAGTAATTATAGGCAATCCAGAATATGGTTCCCAAAACAAAAGATGAAAAATATAGAGACTTTTATGGTAGAGGCTCTCCTAGACTCTGTTGAGTTATTTGTAAGCAGAATATTTTATTATTTATATACTTGCCCATTTGAATGTTAATGATTTTTATAAGATAAATTATTAAGAGTAGAATAATTATAAGCTGCTTAATAACTGTCTTTTCTTTTTTTTTTTTTTTTTTTTTTTTTTTTTGGGTCACATCCGGTGACGCTCAGGGGTTACTCCTGGCTATTCACTCAGAAGTCGCTCCTGGCAGGCCAGGGGACCATATGGGGAACCGGGGGATCGAACCGCGGTCCGTCCTAGGTTAGTGCAGGCAAGGCAGGCAGGCACCTTACCTTCAGCGCCACCGCCCGGCCCCCAATAACTGTCTTTTCTGGGCACAAGTCAGACACCTATTTCCTCTCTTTGAAACTGCTCTCCAGCCTGTGCTGGTAGGTATCCTTCTGTTTTTCTTTATGCCAGTGAAACCCTCTTTTCTATTCAGGTGTCCCTATGTTTTTTTCATAGAGAGTATATCATACATTACCCATTTGTTTTTTTAATCTTCTCATTTAAAAACAGTGCTACATTGAACCAGAATCTCTGGTCTCATTTACGAAAAGAAATAAAATAATTCATGTATAACTTTTAATCTCATTATCTTCCTTTGCTCTTTTTCTTTTTTCTTTCTTTTAATATTTTTATACTGTATATAATATATTATGTTATATGATATTATATTATACATATAAGTGCAAGCAATATTTTTTGTTTTTGTTTTGGTTTTTGGTTTTTGGGTCACACCTGGCAGTGCTCAGGGACTACTCCTGGCTCCATGCTCAGAAATTGCTCCTGGCAGGCACGGGGGACCATATGTGCCACCAGGATTCGAACCAATAACCTTTTGCATGAAAGGCAAACGCCTTACCTCCATGCTATCTCCCAGACCCCAAGCAATATTTTTAATATTTTATTTTAACACCTAGATTACATACATAATTGTGTTTGGGTTTCAGTCATGTAAAGAACACCACCCATCACCAGAGCAACATTCCCATCACCAATGTCCCAAATCTCCCTCCTCTCCACCCACCCCCTGCCTGTACTCTAGACAGGCTCTCCATTTCCCTCATACATTCTCATTTTTAGGACAGTTCAAAATATAGTTATTTCTCTAACTAAACTCATCACTCTTTGTGGTGAGTTTCATGAGGCGAGCTGGAACTTCCAGCTCTTTTCTCTTTTGTGTCTAAAATTATTATTGCAAGAATGTCTTTCATTTTTCTTAAAACCCATAGATGAGTGATACCATTCTGCGTTTTTCTCTCTCTCTCTGACTTATTTCACTCAGCATGATAGATTCCATGTACATCCATGTGTAGGAAAATTTCATGACTTCATCTCTTCTGACAGCTGCATAATCTTCCATTGTGTATATGTACCACAGTTTCTTTAGCCATTCGTCTGTTGAAGGGGATCTAGGTTGTTTCCAGAGTCTTGCAATGGGAAATAGTGCTGCAATAAATATAGGTGTAAGGAAGGGGTTTTTGTATTGTATTTTTGTGTTTCTAGGGTATATTCCTAGGAGTGGTATAGCTGGATCCTATGGGAGCTCGATTTCCATTTTCTGGAGGAATCTCCATATCGCTTTCCATAAAGGTTGAACTACACGGCATTCCCACCAGCAGTGGATAAGAGTTCCTTTCTCTCCACATCCCCGCCAACACTGTTTGTTCTCATTCTTTGTGATGTGTGCCATTCTCTCTGGTGTGAGGTGGTACCTCATAGTTGTTTTGATTTGCATCTCCTTGATGATTAGTGATGTGGAGCATTTTTTCATGTGTCTTTTGGCCATTTGTATTTCTTCTTTGCCAAAGTATCTGTCCATTTCTTCTCCCCATTTTTTGACGGGATTAGATGTTTTTTTCTTGTAAAGTTCTGTCAGCGCCTTGTATATTTTGGAAATTAGCCCCTTATCTGATGGGTATTGGGTGAATAGTTTCTCCCACTTAGTGGGAGGCTCTTGTAACCTGGGCGCTATTTCCTTTGAGGTGCAGAAGCTTCTCAGCTTAATATATTCCCATCTCTTAACCTCTGCTTTCACCTGCTTGGAGAGTGCATTTTCCTCCTTGAATATGTTCATAGTCTCAATGTCCTGCAGTGTTTTGCCTAAGTGTTGTTCTATGTATTTTATGATTTCAGGTCTGATATCAAGGTCTTTCATCCATTTGGATTTCATCTTCGTACATGATGTTAGCTGGGGGTCTAAGTTCAATTTTTTGCTAGTGGCTAGCCAGTTTTGCCAACACTACTTGTTGAAGAGGCTTTCTTTGCTCCATTTAGGATTTCTTGCTCCTTTATCGAAAATTAGGTGACTGTATGTCTGGGGAACACTTTCTGAGTAGTCAAGCCTATTCCACTGATCTGAGGGCCTGTCCTTATTCCAATACCATGATGTTTTGATAACTATTGCTTTGTAGTAAGGTTTGAAATTAGGGAAAGTAATTCCTCCCATGTTCTTTTTCCCAATGATTGCTTTCGCTATTCTAGGGTGTTTATTGTTCCAAATGAATTTCAAAAGTGCCTGATCCACTTCTTTGAAGAATGTTGTGGGGATCTTTAGAGGGATCACATTAAATCTGTATAATGCCTTGGGTACTATTGCCATTTTGATGATGTTAATCCTGCCAATCCATGAGCAGGGTAAGTGTTTCCATTTCCACGTATCCTCTCTTATTTCCTGGAGCAGAGTTTTATAGTTTTCTTTGTATAGGTCCTTCACATTTTTAGACAAGTTGATTCCAAGATATTTGAGTTTGTGTGGCACTATTGTGAATGGGGTTGTTTGCTTAATGTCCATTTCTTCCTTATTACTATTGGTGTATAGAAAGGCCATTGATTTTTGTGTGTTAATTTTGAGCCTGCCACCTTGCTATATGAGTCTATTGTTTCTAGGAGCTTTTTGGTAGAGTCTTTAGGGTTTTCTAAGTAGAGTATCATGTCATCTGCAAACAGTGAGAGCTTGACTTCTTCCTTTCCTATCTGGATTCCCTTGATATCTTTTTCTTGCCTAATTGCTATGGCGGGTACATCCAGTGCTATGTTGAATAGGAGTGGTGAGAGAGGACAGCCTTGTCTTGTTCCAGAATTTAGAGGGAAGGCTTTTATTTTTTCTCCAATGAGGATAATATTTGCCACTGGCTTGTGGTAGATGGCCTTAACTATATTGAGAAAGGTTCCTTCATTCCCATCTTGCTGAGAGTTTTGATCAAGAATGGGTATTGAACCTTATCAAATCCTTTCTCTGCATCTATTGATATGATCATGTGATTTTTATTTTTCTTGTTGTTGATGTTGTGTTTATGTTGATAGTTACGGATGTTAAATCAGCCTTGCATTCCTGGGATGAAACCTACTTGATCATGGTGGATGATATTCTTAATGAGGAATTGTATTCTATTTGCCAGAATTTTGTTGAGGATCTATGCATCTACATTCATCAGCGTTATAGGTCTGTAATGTTCCTTTTTCGTTGCATCTCTGTCTGGTTTCTGTATCAAGGTGATGTTGGCTTCATAAATGGTATTTGGAAGTATTTCCGTTTTTTCGATTTCATGAAAGAGTCTTGCCAGTATTGGTAGTAGTTTCTCCTGGAAAGTTTGAAAGAATTCGTTAGTGAATCCATCTGGACCTGGGCTTTTGCTTTTGGGCAGACATTTGATTACCATTTTAATTTCATCAATAGTGATGGGGATGTTTAGATATGCTACAGTGTCTTCCTTCAACCGTGGAAGATTGTAAGAGTCCAAGAATTTACCCATTTCTTCCAGGTTCTCATTTTTAGTGGCGTAGAGCTTCTCAAAGTAGTTTCTGATTACCCTTTGAATCTCTGCCATATCAGTAGTGATCTTTCCTTTTTCATTCCTAATACGAGTTATCAAGTTTCTCTCTCTTTGTTAGTTTTGCCAGTGGTCTATCAATCTTGTTTATTTTTTTCAAAGAACCAACTTCTGCTTTCGTTGATCTTTCAGATTGTTTTTTGGGTTTCCACTTCATTGAATTCTGCTCTCAGCTTTGTTATTTCCTTCTGCCTCCCTATTTTGGGTCCTTTTGTTGAGCACTTTCTAGTTCTATAAGCTGCCTCATTAAGCTACTCAGGTAAGCCTCTTCTTCCTTCCTGATGTGTACTTGTAAAGCTATAAATTTTCCTCTCATTACTGCTTTTGCTGTGTCCCATAAGTTCTGATAGTTTGTGTCTTCATTATCATTTTTTTTCCAGGAATCTTTTGATTTTCTTTTCTATTTCATCTCGGACCCACTGGTTATTCAGTATGAGGCTGTTTAACTTCCAGGTGTTAGAGTTTTTCTTCTTTGTTCCTTTGGAATTCACAAATAATTTCAGAGCCTTGTGGTCAGCAAAGGTAGCCTGCAAAATTTCTATCCTCTTGATATTAAGAAGATATGTTTTATATGCCAGCATGTAGTCTATCCTGGAGAATGTCCCATGTACATTGGAGAAGAATGTGTATCCAGGTTTCTGGGCATGGAGTGTCCTATATATATATCTACTAGGCCCCTTTCTTCCATTTCTCTCCTCAGGTTCAGTATATTCTTGTTGGGTTTCAGTCTGGTTGACCTATCCATTGTTGACAAAGCTGTGTTGAGGTCCCCCACAATTATTGTGTTGTTGATATTATTTTTCAGCTTTGTCAACAATTGTATTAAATATTTTGCTGGACCCTCATTCGGTGCATATATGTTTAGAAGCGTGATTTCTTCCTGGTCTACATCCTCCTTGATTAATATATAATGTCCATCTTTGTCTCTTACAACCGTCCTGAGTATAATGTTTGCATTCTGATATTAGCATGGCCACTCCAGCTTTTTTATGAGTGTTGTTTGCTTGGATAATTTTCCCCCAGCCTTTTATTTTGAGTCTCTGTTTGTTCTGACTAATCAAGTGCATTTCTTGTAGACAGCAAAAAGTTGGATTGAGTGTTTTGATCCATTTAGCCACTCTGTGTCTCTTAACTGGTGCATTTAGTCCATTGACAATGAGAGAAAGAATTGTCCTGGGATTTGATGCCATCTTTATATCAAAATTTGGTGTGTGTTTTGGTTAGTCTTGTCTTAAATTAGGTCTTTCAGTTTTTCTCTTAAAAGTGGTTTTGAGTCTGTAAAGTTTCTGAGCTGTTTTTTGTCTGTGAAGCCATGTATTCTTCGTCAAACCGGAAAGTGAGTTTTGCTGGGTACAGTATTTTAGGTGAAGCATTCATTTCATTCAGTCTTGTCACAATATCCCACCACTGCTTTCTGGCCTTGAGTGTTTCAGGTGATAGATCTGTTTTAAATCTCAAGGATGCTCCCTTGAATGTAATTTCCTTTTTTGATCTTGCGGTTTGCAGAATTATGTCTCTATCTGTGGGATTCATCATAGTGACTAGAATGTGTATGGGGTATTTTTTCTGGAGTTTATTTTGGTTGGTACTCTTTGGGCATGCAAGATTTGATCACATATATTCTTTAGTTCTGGAAGTTTCTCTTTAATGATGTTCTTGACCCTTGATTCTTCCTGGAAATTTTCTTCCTGTGTCTCTGGGACTCCAATGATTCTTAAGTTGTTTTTGTTGATCTTATCATAGACTTCTATTTTCATCTGTTCCCATTCTTTGACTATTTTTTCCATTGTCTGTTCGTTTGTTTTAAGTTTTTTTTCCCAATCTCTCCTGCTGTATGGAGTTGTAATTTATCTCATCTTCCACTGCACCGATTCTATTCTCAGCTTCTTCTACCCTGGTGTTGAGATCATCCATTTTACCATTCAATTCATTTACTGAGTTTTTCACGTCTGTTAGTTGACATGTTATTTCAGTTTGGAGTTGTTTCCCCATTGTCACACTAGTATTTTGTGTTTTTCTACATGTTGCCGTGGTATTCATTGGGTAAGTGATGTGCCCAGCCACACTCCTCTGGTTCCGCCCTTTCCGGGTGTGTCGATTTGCCTACAAGGGAGTGGAGTCCTCCGTGGATGAGGCCTCTCTAAGGATCAAATCTTGGGCGTACACACACAGCAGAGAAGACTGTCCAGAGAGAAATGCTGGGCTTCAGTGATCCAGCACAGTCCTTAGTGTGATTTTTTTCTCTTCTTGTTGCTATGATGTTCTTTTGTTAGAAAGAGTGCACAGGGGGCCGGGCGGTGGTGCTGGAGGTAAGGTGCCTGCGCCAACCTAGGACAGACCATGGTTCGATCCCCCGGTTCCCCATATGGTCCCCCATGCCTGCCAGGAACGACTTCTGAGCGAATAGCCCGGAGTAACC
>PVKC010022762.1:0-17549 GCA_004027635.1 Crocidura indochinensis
CTAGTTGGCCCCTAAACTTATGTTGTGACTCCTTTCTCTGTTTACATAGTTTTCACCCATGGCACCTCAGAATGCCCCCCAGGGGCTCAGTTGAGAAACAATTGAGTTAGACAGTATGAGGCATCTCAGAAATGGCACTTTCAGACAATTCGGATACTCAGAACTCCTTTGCCCTATTTGCTGGGACTCTCTATACAGCCCAATGAGTGTTTGAGGGCTCCCTCTCCTTCCCAAGGAGAGGGATCCCCCATTCTCTCATCCAAGGCCGGAAGTTTATCTGGCACTGTCATTCAGAGGACACAGCAGCTGGATGACTTCATCAAGGAGATGGCCTTGCCAAACTGGTTTCCCAAACAGATCCCCAGACACACTCCAGGGGCTGCTGGACATGACCTTGAGGGCCTCCAATTCTGCCCAGAAGGAGGAGGGAGAAAGTCCTTGGAGCAAACCAGCCCCCAAGCTCCAGTTTTTCTCTCCTCTTTTGCTCCAGTCTCTCTTATCTGCCCCCATGCTTGCTCCAGTCCCCCCTCCTGGCCATGGGGAGAAGTCTCCATTAAGACCCATCACCCGTTTTGCCTGCTGCTCCCAGATCTGAACTTTCTCTGCAAGACTCTGGCTGGCAGGAGAAACTGGGGTGGTTCAGGGACCTGAAACTACCAACATGGTAAACTATTTCTTTTCCGACATAGGCAGTGGAGCAAAATATTACACTTGGCCCCTGAGCTGCTGTACCACACCCCACCCTGCCAGTCACGGTTGGGTCCAGATACAAAAACAGTCCCTGGTCCTGAGATGTTTGAATCAGGGTAGGTCAAGCTACTCATTTTATAGAGGCTCTGGCCTTCCCAGTGTCTAAAATAGATTTAACCAATCCTTCCCTATTATTCATGAACTTTTGCAGGTGAAATTACCTCCATCTCCTGCTCCATCCATCTATAGCCCATTCACCTCCTTTCTACACTCATGAACTTCCCAGCCTTTCTTCACTCTGTCTACCCTTGCCACAAATGCCCTTCCATGCCTGGTCACAGCATTAAAGGGTCACAGGGAGGTGTATTTCTTTTGTTTGTGTTTTGGTCATACTCATCCACGCTCAAGGGTTACTCAAGCTCTGCACTCAGGAATTAGTCCCCGCCAGATCTCAGAGGACCATATGGGATGTTGGGGATCCAAATCACCAGATCAGCTTTGTGCAAAGCAAGAGCCTCCCCATTGTCTTATGACTTATCTGCACTCTTCCTTCCTCAAAAATGAATTTGCACATTGCTTCCTCTGGGATGTCTTCCTGAGGCAGCAAAGGTAGAGAAAAGAGGGCTTTGACACAGAACAGTTTGTATATCACCAACCCAAAGTTACTTTACTCTCCTGAGCATCAGTTCTTCTGTAGAATCTGGATAATACTTGTCTTGCACAATGGTCAGCTAGCAAGAGGACAGATCCTCTCTAGCACTCAACACATGATCAGAAATCTCAGGACCTTTCTCAAGGGATGTTTACTTCTCCTAAACCATGGCAGCAAGTTTCCCAGCACTGCAGCCCTTTGATCTCCGGGTGACCACCACCATCATTCCAACCAGTGAAGGAAGGCAAAGAGGCGAGCAGTGACTTCTGGTGGAGGAGCTCTAGATATTAGCAGGGCAGGGCCAACACCTCTCTGGTATCTAAACACCGCCAGCTCGAGCAGGTCATTTACTGGAGCCCACAGCCACCACTGAGGAACTCTGCCCTTTCTCTGGGATCTGCGGCCAAAAGAATTCATGATGTTTGAGGGAGGGCCAAGTTGCCTTGAAAGATGCTGATTTTTTATTTATTTAATTTTATTTGGGAGTGGGGGGACAGAGAAGGTTCTGGGCCACACCAGGTTGTGTTCATGACTTTCTACAGACTCTGGTTGAGGGTACTGGAGATTGAACCAGGTCTGCTGCATGAGGGGCAAGCTCTTTAACTACTGTACTATCTCTCTAGCCCTGATCCTCATTTTGGAGATTAAGACTGTATCTAGATGGCTGGAGTGGTAGCACAGTGGTAGGACATTTGCCTTGCACACGGCTGACCCAAGATAGATGTGGGGTTGATCCCTGGCATCCCATATTTTTTCCTGATCCAGGAGTGATTTCTGAGCACAGAATCAGGAATAACCCCTGAGCGCCTCTGGGTGTGGAGCAAAAAAACAAAAATAAAAAGTATTAAAAAAAAAAAGGGTGGGGGGAGATAGCATGGAGGTAAGGCATTTGCCTTTCATGCAAAAGGTCATCGGTTCGAATCCCGGTGCCCCATATGGTCCCCCGTGCCTGCCAGGAGCGATTTCTGAGCATGGAGCCAGGAGTAACCCCTGAGCACTGCCGGGTGTGACCCAAAACAAAACAAAACAAAAAAAAAAGATTGCACCTAGGTCAGAGAGGGCCTGGATGGTTGTCTACACAAGAGAAGAGGGCCTTAGCTAGGCTCTTCATTTTCATGCCTCAGTTTTCCCATGTGTAAAGTGGGACCACCTCTCAGGGACATGGATTAAAATAAGATGACATGGTGTTACAATAAAATGACGAATAGAAAGAGGGAAGTGGCTCTCCCTCCGCACTCCAGGGGGGAGATGTATCAGGAAGGAGAACAGGTAGACAGGCTTCCAGCTTTCTCTTGGATTCAGGAGACCAACTTTTGCCAGGTATGGGGTTTTGGGTGGCCCCATACTGCAGCCCTTCTTCCTTTTCTAGGGAGTGCTGGGAGACTTCGCAGGCCACCATTCGTCCTTATCTTTCCCCCCCTTACTCCAGGCCATCCCTGGGTGCCGGTCTAGGTGGACTGTACAGGGGTCAACAGGCTTTCCACCTACCTCTCGAGTGATGAATGAAGTTAGAGAAATAACACTGAAAACTATCATAGCAATGTAAATGAATGAGGGAATAAGAAAGCCTGTCTCGAATACAGGTGTGGGTGGGGTGGGGAGGAGGGAAATCTGGGAAATTGGTGGTGGAAATTCTGCACTGGTGAAGGGGGGTGTTCTTTACATGACTGTACCATACAACTACAATTATATTTGTGATCATGTGTTTAAATAAAGATAATTAAAAAAAAAGAAAGAGGGAAGTGGAAAAGCCAGAGAGATTGTACAGGAGATAAGGTATTTGCCTTGCATATAGTGGACCTCTGTTTAGTCCCCAGCACCACATATGGTTCCCTGGGCACCATCAGGAGTCCTAAGCAGAACATGAGAATAGAGTCAGAAGTAGTCCCTGAGTACCACACAAGTGTGGCAAAACACCCCCAATAAAAGAAAGGGTCTCAGAGTGGATTATGGTCACTCCCTAGAAGGGGGTGAAGTAGAAGTATATGCGTGGCCATGTAGACTCTGGACAGTGCTGGTGAGGGACTTCCCTTGAGCAATAGATTGGAAGTACTTCCCATAGCCCCACATCACTATGGTGAAAAGCAGATTTTGGATGCAGACAGTGCTGCTAAGCAATAATAGGTCTAATATTAGCTCTTGTAGCAGTTGTATCTATAAAATGGGAAAAAAAATCTTGGGCTGTTATAGCAATGCAACGCAACAAGTAGAAAATATGGGTTTGGAGTGATGGTAGGTTCCATCCCTAGCATCCCATAGACTCTAAATCCTTCCACAAGTGATGCCTGAGCACAAAGCCAGGACTCAAACCAAAGCACAGCCAAGTGTGGCCCAAAATACAAGATTAAAAAAGAAGAAATGAGTTGTTGTTATTGCTGTTGTTTTAATTATGCTGTGTGCTCTTTTGATCACAGGAAAAGATTCTAACCCCATCCACTGGGCCAAGAAAACGAGGAAAGGCTGTGTGTGGGCAGCAGGGTGGGAATATGGGGACAGGTGGAAATGAACTCTTGGGTCATGCTCTTTGTGCTCCGGAGCCTCAGTCTCCCCCACTTGCACGACGATGACTCCTTTCCTCTTCTCCTTAGCTGAAGAAACACACACAGCCCAAGAGGTTTGGAAGAGAGAAGCATGAATAGCGAGGGGGGAATGTCTGTGCAAAAGGTGTGTTGGTTGGAGAGGCGGTGCTGCAGGACCGACCCTAAGCTACCTCACCTGGCTCCCGAAATGCTTCGACTGGACGGCAAGGTACTGCTAGTGAATGACTCAGTCCCTGCTATGAGGTGGCCCAGACCAGGTGTGTCTAAGTCAGAGGAAAGGGGCGGAGTCGAGGGAGGGAACAAAGAGGAGGACGGAAAGGGGCTGTCCTGAAGGCCCTGAGACGCGATTTGGGGTCTCCAGCACCGGATCGGGGGTGGGGGGGTCCTTTTCTAACTGAGCGCACAGCACCTAGGCCCAGCCAGCCCCAAGAGCAACCCAGAGCCTGCAGCTGACTCCCAGTTACCCAGGCCCCTTAGACTCAGCACGCGGGGCGTGGCCTTCCAGGAAGGCGTGGCCTCCAAATTGAATTCGACCAATGGGACGCGAGGGTGGGCGGGACCCTCTCGGGGATAGGAGGAGGCTGCGGCAGGGGCGGGGCCTGCCGGGCCGCCGGCGGGGCCGGCCAGGCGGCGCTTGCAGAATCCCGGGAACGGTTGCAGAACCGCCTGGGTTCCCGGTCGCTGCGCCTTCCGCCTGGCTGGCTGTGCCGGGGCACGTCTGTCTGTCGGATCCCGAGCGAGCTAACCCGAGCCCGCGCCGGTCGGGCGGGCCGGACTCAAGAGGTCGGTGTTCGGGACTGTTGGGCCACCAGGCTCCCCGATGGCTCTGGCGGTGGGTGGAAGGTGGGATCCGAACCTCTGACCTGGACACTCCCCATTCACCTACGGGAACCTAAGCCAGGTGAGGTGCTGAGACCTCGGGGGTGGAGGACGCGCATGGACCTCTCTAGAAAGCGCCATGGACAACCCCCCAGGAGGTAAATGCCCTAAGGAAGCTCATGTCCCCCCAAAAGACCTCTCGTCATCTCTGGGATCCCAGATGATGACAGGGCGACATGAAGCTGGAGGAAGGCAGTAACAGGAACCTGGGAGGAGAAAGAGCCTTCAGCCTGTCTCTCTGGGGTCCTTAGAATATAAATGCATTAGGCATCCCCAGTCTCTCAGAAGACACGGAGGGGTGGGGACTGAGTGTCCACTTGACACCTAAAGCTGTCGACTTCTCATAGCCCTTAAGAGGTAGGGACCCCAACAGACAGGTTAGGATTGACACATGCCTTTGCCTACCAGAATAGGAAAAAGTAGTAGCATTTTGGATAAACAGGATATGAGGACGCCCCTCAAACCATTCACTGCTGGGGTGATTCTACAAGTGGCTGCTGCTCTGGGAACAGAGCTGGATGACTGAGAGATGAATCAAAAGGGGGCTTTCTGGGGCCATTTCAGTCACCAGACATTAAACATGGTTGGTGTACCAGACCTTTGGGCACTCAAATTCCAGAAAGACATCAGGTTATAAGAACGAGTTATGCTGGGAGGCTGCACCAGGAATTAGAGTACATAGTGAGGGACAGTGCTGGAATAAGAAGTTTCTGGGGCCCCTGAGAGCCCTTGGGAAGGGGGCTTCCAAAACAGTGGTGTTTGGTATTTTGTTTAAATCCCTCTCTGTTTTCTGGGTCTTTGGGATTTCTTCCTCTGGCAAATCCCCAGCTCTCTCCAATCCTGTTTGCTGAAGTCCAGGATGTGGTGATGGGCCAACTTTGGGGGCTCCTCCACCCTGAGGAATTAAATTCTAGCTGTGAAATGATAGGAGGAACTAGATTCTAGCATCCTGCTCATGATGTCAGGACAACTGGCATCATGGAAGGGCTGAAGGAGGAGAGATGGAGAGGCTACGTACAGACGGATGTTGGGTAGAAGCTCCTATAGCTGGGGATAGGCAGAAAGACCTGAGAACATGGGTGCAGCCCATAACGAGAAGCCAAATTGGATGGTTGGGTGGGCCAGGAAATGTTGGAATCTGCAGGGCACTCCTTTGAGGAGCACAGCATGGGTGGGCCTTGTGTGCGCCCCCACATCTCCTCAATGCAGACTCTACCCACACTGGCCCGTTTAGTCTTTGAGTTGACTAGGCTGCCACCAGGGACTCCTCCAGTTTGGTGCATTTCCTAGAACACCACTCTGGGGGAGAGGTCAGCTCTCAGCCTGGAACCATATCACAGGGAGCCAGGCTGGGACTCCAACTGCTGGCCAGGGCCTAGAAAGGGAAACTAAGGCATAGCACACAGTGTGTTCAGTTCCTAGAGATCCCAGCAGGCCTGATTCACCTCTATTCCTTGCAGAACCCCCTGAGTTGGTGTCAAGTGCTACGAGGGGCACTTGGGGACCTTATCAAGAAGGGACCAACGGAGCTAGAGGTCAGCAAGATGGCAGATGAAGCCTTAGCTGGCCTGGATGAAGGAGCCTTGAGAAAGCTGGTAAGTGGACTCTCTGGCCACCCGGAGAGGCAGGGACTATCCAGGGTATCTCTCTGTTAAGAGGAGTTCATGGGGAAGGGGCAGAGGGAAGGCTCTGGGTAACAGGACTAGGCTGGTTCTGCGTGACTGCTGCAGAGGCCCCCATGGCATGTTCCTGTCCATGCCAGGTGCTGGGCTGATTCCTCCCAGTCCCCCACTGGCACCACCTGTTTAAACAGTAACTGTGGAGGACTCGCCCATGTGCAGCCAGCCACAGGTGTGGGGAGGCTGGATTTGCCTCTACCCAGCAACAGCCCGGGCTGTGCCTAACCCTGATAACAGCAGCCATAACCATAGATACTGCCTGGGGTTGGTGGTATTTGGGGTATGCCAGGTGCCAGCTAGACACTGTAGCCCACAAGGGGGCCAAGGGGTCTAGGTAAGTCAAGGCTGGAAGTGCCCATCTAAGGAGTCAGGCTTTGGGGACCCTTTCATGACTTCCAGCCTGTCCTCTTTTTTTTCCTTGGAGGGGAGGGCATTTGCGCCAACATCATTATCCTGGAGTTGGCACGGGCATGGAAGGAGACATGGGCCTAGGCTGTGGAAGTGGAGGAAGGATGCCCAGGTCCATCTCCTTCCCCTAGTGCCTTCCTGAGTACCTTAACCTCTCCCACCCACCAGTCCAGCACCCAGGCCAAGACCAGGGTAAATATGTGCCCACCAGCAAGGCTGGGATGGAAGCCTTTGGACTGGAGGCAGAGCCAAAGTCCCACCCCTCCCCTCCACCAGCCCCTGACCCTTGTCCAGTTGTGGGGGAGATTAAAGATTTACTTTCCGTAGAGAAAGAAGCAAGTGACCACTCCACCCCCATGTACCATTCGGCCAACTCTGGGTGTCTGCCACTGCTACAGCTGGTTGTTGCGTGCTGCCTGGAGGAGAGGGGATGGCTTTGGGTTTCCAACAGTTCCCACCACGTCAGCTCAGGCTCCTCGCAGGAAATCAGAATGCAAATGGGGGTGGGGAGAGGCAGAGCTGGCTGGTCCAAGAGAGCAAGGCGGGCCCCTCTCCCCGGATTACCGATGCAGCCCGGGAGTCTCAGGTCACCCGGGGACCCCCCCAGGCCCTTTCGGGGTTCGGGTGCTGGAAGGGGGGTGCGGTCAGTGGTCGCTGCAATCCCGATCTCGGTAAAGTACTGGGCTTCTGCTGTCTGGACCCGAACTCTTTGCAACCCAGGACCCAGGTGGGAGTGGGGGGACGGTCCCCCCCCACCGCCAAGCCTGCGCCCCGGTTCAAGCCGAGCCCCGGTGGCCTCGTGGCAGGAACGGGGGGCGTCCCACGCCGTGCCGGGCTCCTCCCCGCGGGATGGCACCTTATAAGGAAGAGTTGGCCCGCACCCCAGTTTTGGACTGCTTCGGGGACCCAGGACAGCTTCCGCCCCGGCTCCCGCACATTCCTGAGGATGGGGCGGCCGGGGGTCCCTAGGGGGCACCTAGGGACACTCTGCATGCACCCCCCCATTGCCACTAACCGGGGTACGGGGTGCAATACTCTGCCTGGATGGCCTGGGGGTGCCGCTTAAGTTTCCCGAACCTCCTCCGTTCCATCTTCCTCGGAGGTGTCTTGCAAGGGGGGTTCTTGCCAAGGTCCCCCCCTAGGCGCCTAGCTCGGGGTGGTCGGGGCTGGAGCTGGAGGCCTAGAGCACCCCCTGGTGGGACTTGGCTGCCAGTGTGGGGGCCGACCAAGTATCGCCTATGGTCCCCCCCAGTACCCCGAGGGGTAACCCCTGAATAGCTCTGGGTGTGGCCCCCCAAATAAAGAAAAAAATAAGAAAGAAAATCACCTTCTCTGGTGGGGAAACTGAGTTCCAGAGAGTTGCTTGCTAGGGTCCTTACACACACCCCCAGCAGTGAAAGCAGAAAACCCAGAGGCTTCCCCTCCCACCTCCATGGAGGAAGCTCAGTCTTTCCTCCCAGGAGAATTTCCCTGCGCAGTTTCCGAAACCGCCCCATCCCCTTCCCCTTCCCCAGTGCTGGACAATGGCGCTTTGTACCTTCCTTCCCTCCCTCTCTCCCTCCCTCCCACAGCCCCCTCCACCAGCCTTTGGGCCCCAGAGGGCAAGGGCAGGGTGGGGAAGCTGGACATAGCTAGGACACTGTGCAGGGATCGTGCCCAGGCTCAAAGGGAAGGGCCATGGAGTGGACTGATTGGTAAAACTGCGGTTCACCATCTCAGTCCTGCCCCACCCGCAGCAGGTGGGGGAATGGACAAAAGTGCCTTCCAGATGGGACACTGAGGTCCTCAAGGGATGACAGAGGTGATCATCGCTCACATTAGCATTTTTTTTTATCACACTAGCATTTTTTATCACACTGGTCTCTGGGAGACCAGGAGCCAGGAGATATGTCTGAGCTCTTAATAAATAGGAAGCTTGATCAGTGGTCCCCAAGCACACACTCCAAGTGTACTCCGGGGTCAGGGAAGGCCAAGAAGGAGAAGGGGGTTGCATTTTGGGTGGGGGAACCACATTCTCCTCCACCAGTTAGCCCACCTTGGTCCCAGTATATCTATCACCCAGTATATCTATATGTAGTATATAATCCAGTATATCTGTATATGCTGTCTATATATGCATAGTCCAGTATATCTATCTATACTGTCCTATATATAGCCATACATATACTTCTATAGTTTATCTAGGAAGCCCACTATATCTATAGTCCAGATAACGGGAGATATCTTACCTCAAGATACTTCACAGGCCCATCCTGGCAACAAAACTATCCTCAGTCCAAGGCAAACCCAGTTTAAAGGTCTGTTTATGGGGGCTGGAGCAATAGCATAGCAGTAGGGCGTTTGCCTTGCATGCAACCAATCTCGTACGGACTCCAGTTCGAATCCCGGCATCCCATATGGTCCCCCTGAGCCTGCCAGGAGAGACTTCTGACTTCTGAGTGCAGAGCCAGGAGGTAACCTCTGAGGTCCGTCAGGTGTGGGCCAAAAACCAAAAAAAAAAAAAAAAAAAAAAGAAACAAAAATAGTCTGTTCATTTGACAGTGAACAGATCTGTGCCTTCAACCTTAGTTTCCTCATCTGATAAATGGGAGTAGTTGAGGGGGTAGTGGGGTTCAGCACAAGCATGTTGCACCTCATAAATGTTTCTTATTCTCTGAGGTAGTTCCTTCCAGGTAGCATCTACCACTATGGAGAAGGGGGCACCCCCCAATTCAAGTCACAGTTTAAAGGAACAAACCACCCTGACCCCCACCAAATAGAGTATAACAACATGTGGGGTGCTCTCTCTAGTGAATCTCTACCTACATTCGCTCCCCAGTGCCCTAGAAGGTCCCTGAGCCTGCCAGGAATGATGCTTGAGCACAGAACCAATAGCAAAGCATGAGCACAGCTGGATGTGCCCACCCCCCAAACAAAACAAAAAAAAAAAAAAGAAAGGTACCTGACTCTGCAGCCAGGACTGGACTGAAACCAGCTAGGGGTTCTGACCTGACCAGCTCCTCAAGAATGTGGTTGAGTGCTCAGTCCAACCCCACTTTCCCCAGCCTCAGGCAGCACCCTCTTCCCACTGGACAGATGAACTTATAGCTGAGTTGGGCGGGCCCACATTCCCTGCTGAAACCTCCTCCCACACATACTGCCCCCCCCCCAGCAGGCAGGAATGATGGGAGGGGGCAAAGAGGGTTGAAGTGGGTGCCTGGGCCCTACCCCCCTTATGACTGGGAGGGTGTGGGCAGGGAATTCACCGTGCCCCTGCTTGCTCTCCCCTGGCTCAGTCCCACACTGGAGACTTTATCTTGGCCATTATCTTCCTGGGGGGCCCTGGGCCAATCCTTTCTCCCTTGAGCCCCAGAGACTTCGTGGGGGGTGGTGTGGGGAAAGCCACAGGATTGGCTGGCTCTGCCCAGAGAAGGTGCCCTTCCCTGGGCCAGCTCAGACCAGCCACCCCATTTCCCAGCGACCAAGGGGCTAAGAAGTTGGTAAGAACTCAGGTCCCCCAAGAACACTCTCTTCCAGTCCCTGGGCCCGTGGGGTGGTGGCTACTGTTAGGTCTGCATGGGGAGCCGCTTTGCACCCAGTTTGAGTGTCTGCTTCTGCCTCAGTTTCTCCACCTTCTCCATTTGGACAAAGCTTCCACTTGTCGGTGTCTTTCCTGGCTCACAGGGCTTCCAGCTGGCCGGGTGGGGCATGGGGGCTGCCTCCTGCTCCATCGTTCTGGCTTATGGGGATTTGATGTAGAGCTTTGAGGTGCCGGGATGACATCAGAGGAAGGTGTGTCTGGTTTGGCACCTGGCAAAGGTAGGCAGATGCTAGCCACAGTGCCCAATGTGCTGTTCAAAGTCCCTGGTCCCTGGTTTCTGGACCTGGGCCTAACTCCCCTGCCCCCCCGACCCTGGGTGGGTGGTGGGCATGTGATGGGCTTGCCTCAGAGGCAGGAGAGACAGACTGTTCATTGTGCCCCAAAGCAGAGCAGTGGGCAGCGGGTGCCCGCCCTTCACCCCTGCCGGCCAGAATGACCTTCCCCTCGCCCCCGCCTACCCCATAGTTGGAGGTCACTGCTGATTTGGCCGAGCGGCGGCGCATCCGCTCAGCCATCCGGGAGCTGCAGCGGCAGGAGCTGGAGCGCGAGGAGGAGGCCCTGGCATCCAAGCGCTTCCGCGCAGAGAGGCAGGATAACAAGGAGAACTGGCTGCAGTGAGTGGCCCCAAGGGGCTGAGCACCCGGGTTGGGGAGCAGGGTGTCTTTCTTGCTGCCATGTGCACAGGTTTGTCACCTGTTCTACTAGGGTCCAAAAGGCAGGATAGTGCCATTGCCAGCAACAAGCATACATGGGGAGATCTGCGGGGCCTACTGTCCTGGCTATGCCCATGTGGTGTGGAAGGAGCTGAGATGACCATATGCTGGTTTTTTGTTTTTGTTTTTGGCGGGGATGGGGGGGGGCACCATACCCAGATGTGCTCAGGGACTACCCTTGGCTCTATGCTCAGGGATAACTCCAGGAGGTTCTTGGGAGACCTTATGCAATGCCAGAATTGAAAGCAAGTGCTATAATCCCTATAAACTGTATCTCTTTTTTGTGTTTGTTTGTTTTTGGGGCCACACATGGTGATGCTCGGGTTATTCCTGGCTATGTGCTCAGAAATCGATCCTGGCTTGGGGGACCATATGGGATGCTGGGGGATCCTACCGAGGTTTGGTTCCTCCTAGGCTAGTGCTCATAAGACAGATATCTTACTGCTTGTGCCACTGCTCCAGCCCCTATAAGCTGTTTCTTGAGTCTACTTTTGTGGGTTTTTGGGTTTTTTTGTTAGTTTTATTTTTTTGTTTTTTGGACCCCACCCAGTGACGCTCAAGGGTTACTCCTGGTTATGTGCTCAGAAGTCGCTCCTCGGGGCCCGGGAGATAGCATGGCTGAGCATGGAGCCAGGAGTAACCCCTGAGCACTGCCGGGTGAGACCCACAAAAAAAAAAAAAAAAAAAAAAAAAAAAAAAGAAGTCGCTCCTGGCTTGGGGGACCATATGGCATATGGGAGTCGGGGGATCGAACCGAAGTCCAGTCCATCCAAGGCTAGCGTAGGCAAGGCTGGCACCTTACCTCTTGTACCACCACCCAGCCCCAAGTGGGTTTTTTTTTGTGTGTGTGTGTGTGTGTGTGTTTTTGGGGGGAAGGGGAATTGATTTACACTCAGTGTAAATCCTTATTTGGGGACTATTCCCAGACAGATGTTGGTGGTCACTAGAAGTGCTCAGGGAACCTTGCAACTCCTTGGAGCTGGAGCCATAGCTCAGCAGTAGGATGTTTGCCTTGCATGGGGGCTGCCCAGGATGGGCCTGGGTTCAATTTCCAGTGTCCCCTATGGTCCCCCAAGCCAGGAGTAATTTCTGAGTGCATAGCCAGGAGTAACCCCTGAGCGTCACCGGGTGTGGCCCAAAAACAAAAACAAAAACAAAAAAACAAACCCCAACTCCCTTCCCTTCTATCCCACCACTCCACACAATATCACACACAATATCACACACATTATCACACACAATATCACACACACACACACACACACACACACACACACACACACACACACACCATGCTGTATGCACACTAACCCTTTGAACCATCCTCAGTCCCGGAGCTCAGCTCGTGTATTTATTTACACCCTTCCCTGTGGCTCTGTACCAGTGTAGCCAGAGGCTATGCGCAGAGACATGCTTCCCTGCCAAGGTCTAGACACCCAGTGCCGACACCTCCCTCCATCCACACCCCTTATGACCAGGCCATGGGGTGTGGGGGTGATGATCCTTGATGTCCCCACAGCTCTCAGCAGCGGGAGGCTGAGCAGCGGGCTGCCCTGGCTCGCCTGGCTGTACAGCTGGAGTCTATGAGTGATGTTGAGGAGCTGACCGTGCTGGTAAGGCCTGGGCCGGGTCAGGAGTGGGGCATGGGGCACCCAGAACTACAAGCCCCTCCCAAACATTCGGCCTGTCTTTCCCGCACAGCTGCGTAGTGCCGCAGAGTATGAGGAGCGAAAGCTGATCCGAGCTGCCATCCGCCGGCTTCGGGCCCAGGAGATTGAAGGTAGCGTCGTCGAGACAGCCTGGCTTCACCCACACCCTCCCCTGTTGCCCCTCTTCTGACACATTCCCTTCCTCGCAGCCGTCACCTTGGCAGGGAGATTGTGCAGTGGGCATCTGAACAGTGGTTCTAGAGAAGACAGCCAGGGCCGGGCAGCACGCAGGCTGTCACGGTGTGAGGTAAGGGGTGTGGGCAGGGTGGGAAAGGGGGCCTGGGGTCCCCCCAGGTGCCAGCAGCAGAGAGTGACTGCCTTTTTTTTGCAAGATGGTACTTGACTGAGGTGTGGAGGGGTACCCAGATAGTGTTATGAGGACACTGGGCTATCTGCCTGTCTCTCATCCCCACTCTTGCTGACTTCCTTCCTCACCACCTCCATCCCTTTTGGAAGAAAGAGGACAGAAAGGTGTTTGGGACTACATCTAAAACTGCTACTGGCTCTGTCTGTGTTCATGGGACCGTGCGATGCCTGGGATCAAGCCTGGGCCCGCTGCTTATATAGCATGCACTCCATTTGTACTACCTCTTCGGCCCGGCCCTGCCCACTCCCTGCTTTCTACACTCACCCTGACCACCCAGCCTCCACTCAGAAAGAGATCTCCCTGAAAAGCTTAATCATAGGTACCTGCCTGGCTTACACCATAACTGCAGATCCACCCATCCTTCCGTGGCTCCCAGGCTCCCTCCGCTGATTTGCTTATAGCTTATCAGTGAGTGAGAAACAGGCAGTGCAGGCTCCCCAAGTGGCCAGTAGGGGTCACTGGGTACTTGCTCTTGGCAGGAGTATTTCTTCTCCCATGCATAAGCCAGTCAGGGATCCTAGGACTCAGTTGCTAGGATCAGGGGCCTCCCTTGCTGGGGTTTATTGCAGGGATCTAGTAAGGCGGGGTTTCTCTGCCATCCCCACCCCCTGATGTTGAGATTTGAACTGCCCTTGGCAAGGCAGGGTGGAAAACCAAAAGGATGGGAAGTGAAGTTTGGAGACAGTGTGCCCAGCCCCAGGCCTCTTCAGGTGTGCCCACAGGAAGCCATGCCCAGTCCCTCTGCTTTGCATGCCCTGCATGGCAGCCTGGAGCATAAGCCACATTCCGTGTGTCCCCAGCAGGCACCTGAACGAGTGGAACAGGAGAAGCAGACTGAGGGCCCCAAGCACACCCCAACTCCTGAGTCCAGCAGCCAGAACGTGACGACAGTGACAGTTCTGCTGCAGGCCCCACCTGGGACCACCCCCAGCCCACCTGCATCACCCAACACTTCCCCCTCTTCGGCCTCCCCGGAACCTCCCCTGGAGGCCACTAAGCCCCAGGTCCCTGATGCAGAGGCCCTGTGCAGCTCTGAACGACCCTCCAGCCTGCCCATCACCACCAGTCCTGAGCCTCAAGAGCAGCCAGCATCCCCTGATACTGAGGAACCGGTGGTCAATACGGTGAGTCCGGATGAGGAGTGGAAGCCCAGGCAGGTGAGCGTTTTGGTCAGGCCCTAGCCTCGTGCTTCTCCCCATGTAGCTCCTGCCTGATCCCCCAGAGCCTGCTGCTGCCCACAGCCCCATCAGAAGTCCTTCGGACACAAAGAGAACAGGTGAGGGACCCACAGGGGACATCTGCCCTCCCCTTTCCTGCCTAGAGAATGGTCTCTGGTGCCAAGACAGCCCCAGCCTCCCAGGTCCAGGCCAGCCCTCACTCCTCCCACTGCCCCTGAGGTGTCCCCGCCCCCAGCCCACCCAATCTCCCTGCCACCCCCTTATGACCAGAGGCCTCCCTGCAGCCTTGAAAGGCAACGGGCCTCAGGCACATTCTTTTTCCCAATAAGGGAGTGCACCCATCTCCCAGCTTGGAGACGGGGCAGCCTTGAACCGGGGTGGGGGTGGGGGGTTGTCCCCAATCCCATCGGCAGGGAGGCAGGGAAGCCTGGGCACCCTTCCTCCTGCTCAAGCCTTGCTCCAACCCCCAGAGAGTCCAGGGTACCCCGGGCTTAGTGCCGGAAAGAAAGGTGGGGCGTATGGGTGGGAGGGCAGCTGAGTGGGGAGTCCCCGAGGCTGTTGCTTTGAGATTTAGGTGTGGTGGAGAGGACTATGAGAGGTGACCCCCCTCATATCTACTGTCCATTCTCTTCCCCACATGGTCCCCACATTTCCTCCCATGTGACCAGACGTTGCTGGACCACGTCCTTGCCAACGTTCTCTTTCTGTGCTCAGCCCCCGCCAGCCACCTCAAGCACAAGGTACTGTCTGTTCTCACTTTTCTAGGCGTGGGGCAGTCCAGCTGTGCCCACCTTGCCACTGACTGCCCTCCTGTCCCTTCTAGAGTCCACCCCGCTTGCCAGTGGTCCTTCCTCATTCCAACGGACTGGCTCGGTGAGGGACCGAATGCGCAAATTCACACCGGACCCTCCCAGGACAATGGGGCTCCAGCACGGCCCACCCCAGGCAGCGCTGGGTCCCTCGACCCCTGCCAGGCTCCCAGGCCCCACCTTCGTGAACACCACCCCTGCCTCCTCCTCCAGCGGCTCCTCACGCCCAAGTGATGCATCCTCCCGGTCCAGCAAGGAGAAGCCAGGGACAGCCCGGCCCTTGGCCCAGCTTCAGAGCTGCCCCCGGGAGGAGGGCCCCCGGGGGCGGGGCTTGGCTGCCAGGTCCCTTGAAAACGGAGCAGGGGGGGCTGGGGCCTGCTCAGAGGAGCCCAGTACCCTGCTGCCCGTGGCTGTGGGTACTGCTGAGCCAGGGGGCAGTATGAAGACCACATTCACCATCGAGATCAAGGATGGCAGAGGCCAGTCTACCCCAAGTCGGGTGCTGCTGCCCGCAGGCAGCCAGAGGGCAGGTAGGTCCCCTCTGTCACCCCGCTGTAGGAACAACCCCCTGCAGTCACCCAGCTCTGCCCCAGGGACAGGTGCGGTGGTCAGAGCACAGGGTGTGTCCAAGGGACCCACTGGGAGCAAGGGCGCCATTCACCTAAAGTGGCATCGCCTATGACCCCTCCATTCTGACCATTCCTGTCCCTTCTAGAACTGACACTGGGGTTGCGGGCACCCCCAACCGTCCTCAGCACCAGTCGTGGAGGGAAGAGCTCCATCACTCAGATCAGCAACCCTGGGACACCGAGCCGGCTGGCCAGTGTCACGCATGTCACCAGCTTTAGTCATGCGTCTCCCGGGAACCGGAGAGGCTGCAACATTAAGGTGAGCCTCTCTCTGGGCGTACCCCTGTCCTCCAGCCTCACCATCCATCTGGGGCTTCTAGAACCAGTTTCCTGCTCCATTCCTCCCCCAGTATGCATAGGAGGGTGACTGTCCAATGCCCACCTCAACTGAGAGCTAAAGGCAGCTAAAGGCAGCCCCTAGACGCAGCCCCTTGATGGGTGAGAAATTTCTGGCAGCAGAAAGCTTCCCACAGGCTAATTTCTGGTGGCGGCTGCAGTGGCGGTTCAGCCAGTTCCAAATGCTCAGATACAAGGACGGGGCACAGAGAGAGTGTTTGGATTTCACCCCCTTCTTCTTGTGCAGCCGCACCTGCTACTTCCTACCCCACACTGGGGGGTAGAGCTGTTCCTTAGCGCTTCCAAGATAAGCCTGGTTCATTAGGAAATTGGAGTCTAGCGATTAGCATCAACATTGACACTGCAGTGGCAGAGGGAGGATGAGCAGATGTAGGGACACGGGGGCTGGGGGCGGAGGTTTGACAACCAGGCGGAGGGCTAGGAGGGGGCATCAGGCAGTTGAGGCAGCAGCCAAGCAGATGCCACAGGAACTGAATCCTCCACCTGCTTCCATTATTCATTCCTGAGCTGGTAACTCAGCCAGGGAAGGGATCCCAGTCAGCCCTTTGCTCAGGTAATGCCTGTCTGCTACACCTGGGACTGGATAGGTCTTTGTCTAAGGTAAGATGGCTCGAACCCAGGGTGATGAAGAGAGGGAGTTGGGAAAAGAAAGCCCCTTCTGGACTGAGATTGTACAGCGGGTAAGTAGTCATTTGCCTTGCATATGGCTAACTTGGTTCAATCTCCTGCATTCTACATGGTTCCTTAAGCATCACCAGGAGTGATCTCTGGGAATAGAGACAGGAGTAACCCCTGAGCATTGCTATGTATGTCCCCTCCCCAAAAAAATTTAAAAAAAACACCACAAAAAGAAAGAGGGCCAGAGCAGTGGTGCAAAGCAAACGTGCTAACCTAGGATGGACTGTGGTTCGATCCCCCGGCGTCCCCTATGGTTCCCCAAGCCAGAAGCGATTTCTGAGCGCAGAGCCAGGAGTAACACCTGTGCATCACCAGAAGGACATCTGGCCCCAAATGCATGCTGGCAGCTCACTGCTAATACTTTGTGTGGCTCCCTGCCTCTATTTTCCCACCTCTAAGGCAAGGAACCTTGGCCTCAGCAATCCTCCAGCACGGCTACAGCCTGGATGGACTATGGGCCTATGATCCGTGCAGGGCCAGGGCTAGGTCTGGGCCATCTGCTGGCTTTAACGGGCCACCCCTCCCCCAGCCCCTCTACAGAGAGCCCAGAATAGGTTTCTATTTGGGCTGCAGCCCCAGTTGGCAGCCAGGGCGGGGCAGGCCCACTGCCCTTGCCTTCGCCCTCAGCTGCAAAGACTCTGACACTGGCAGCCAGAAGGCACCGTCCCTGTCCCCTGGTCA
>PVKC010022763.1:0-17453 GCA_004027635.1 Crocidura indochinensis
TTTTTTTTTTGATTTTTGGGCCACACCGGCTGTGCTCAGGGGTTACTCCTGGCTGTATGCTCAGAAATAGCTCCTGGCAGGCTCAGGGGACCTTATGGGGCACCGGGATTCAAACCATCCACCTTTGGTTCTGGAACGGCTGCTTGCAAGGCAAACACAGCTGTGCTATCTCTCCGGGCCCCCTTAGTTAATTTTTTAATCCCAAAAAATTTAGCAAGCATCATCTTTAACCAATAGCTGCTATATATTTAAAATAAATGGACACTGTTACTTTTAAGTTGAGCAAATCAAATTTCATAATTAGGTTGTCCTTTTTTCTTTAAGAGCTTAATGCTGGAAGGGAGCTCTGGGACATACTAACTCTATTAGCCTATGACAGTTGCCAAGGTAACAGGGGACTGTTGATTTTATTGTCTGACATGAAGGATGAAATTCTCAAGAAAAGGAAGAAAGGGGATCCAGGAAAAAAAAATCTGTGTTCTTTTAAATACCTACAAGGGTCCAGGCATGACTCAGTGATAAAGACAATGCTATGGAAATATGAGGCCATCCCACATGCCAAGTGCAATCCCAGTGTATTGCACTAGATTTCTTGGGATCATCGGCACCAAAGCCTTCACAACTAAAATCTCTCCCCCAGAAAATACCACAAGCATATCTGTAACACATATGAACATGCCCCGCAAATACTAAAATAGAAACAATAGCTAAAGGGAAGGGGGAAAAACAGAAATCTACAGATGTTTTTGAATTTTTGGTGATATCATAATTTTTTAATCTACAAACTAAGTAGTTCTTTAAGAGCACATACATGGTTCTCAGAAGAGACCAGGAAAGTTTTTCTGAAGAGATTTATTGGGATATGAATATGAGCTTTGTAATCAAAGAATATTTTAAATAGTCATTGTGAATATCTTTTAACTGTGCTTTTGTTTACAAAAACATTTTCATCATCTTAATTAGAACAACCTACTACTAAAATTAAATTTATTACAAAGGGATTTTTGTGCAAGTATATTATATGTGTAGAGTAAAACACACTGCAGATTCCTGGCAATTCATACTGTCACCCAAACATAGACTTGAGTAAGCCCTGAGTATCAATGTGTGTGAGATCTGCAGTGTGTGTAGATTTAGGAATACATAGATTGAAAGGGTCCAACCCAGAAAGCTGTTCAATTAGTTAAAAGAATCAGGGACCTTAGCACTGCTGAGTATCGATATTTTATTTTATTGATTTTACAGCATGCGTTTTCTCACATAATAACATTTCAGAAATTGTTGACCCTCAGATCAATTGATGGCAGTAATGACATAGCTGTAGTTGCTAATGCATTAAAAATTCAGATAAGAGTTACAAACTCAGAAGAAACCCCAACATAATGCACACATCATACACATTTAAATTTTTTCCTAATATTGGGGATTGAATTTAGAACCACATACTTACACAGCCCCAGCTGCTGGGGCTCTTTCTTTTTTTTTCTTCCTTCCTTCCTTCCCTTCTTTTCTTTCTTTCTTTCTCCTTTATTCCTTCTCTTTCTTCCTTCTTATCTTTCTTTTTATCTTTTCAGGTTCTCATACATGCATGATAAGTACTTTCCTATTAAGTTACATCCCTGACCCCAAAGAACACTGTTAAGAATTGTAGCATCCTCATTGCTCTTGCTTGTAGGAATGTTTGTCTAGAGTACAAAAAAAAAGTACAAATCTCAATGATATGGAGCAGAAGAGACTCACAGTAAGCACATTCTGATTATACACTTCTTTAGGAATATACTAGTTAATTTATTTTACATGTATTTACTTTTATATGTAGGGTCAAGAATGATAATATGAGAGCTTTTATGTATTCAGATTTAAAATAAATTATTTCCACTCTCAAGAAAACATTTCACTATGATTAAATTACAGGTATTTTGGCTTTTTCCCATGGGTTTATAACATAAGCACGTATCTTCCAACTGATATCATTTTAAATTCAATGAAATATAAACAATTTACACAATACTTGTACCAATGCAATTTTTAATTCTGAGCAGCATCCAGAGATCAGGCAAGAAAAAGCTTCATTATCACAAGTATGCCTTTCAATAGTTATCTTTCGGAAATTTATTGGGACTCAAGAAATGTGTCATGTATTGATTTGCAACCCTTTTCCAGCAAAGTCAGCCACAAAGATTTCCTTAATCATATATGCACCTACTCCTGCCTTTTCTTTTTTCTGTCTGAGAGGTCAGATACAACCAATCTATCTCCTCTGACCACTTTTGAATACAGGTTCTAGTCTCTTAGATATTACTGAATAAAATTTTTCTGAAATCACCAAGAGGTCCTTTTTATCAGCACTGATCATATGTCAATAACTAACATAAATTTAAGCAGAGTGATAATGGGTAGAAATAAAGAATAAGGGTCAGAGAGATAGCATGGATAAGGCATTTGTCTTTCATGCTGAAGGTCATTGGTTTGAATCCAGGCATCCCATATGGTCCCTTGAGACTGCCAGGAGCGATTTCTAAGAGTGGATCCAGGAATTATACCTGAGCGCTGCCGGGTGTGACCAAAAAAAAAAAAAAAAGGAATATGAAATAGAGAACAAACACTATATATGAATTTACTTAAATATATTTTTAAATGGCCAACAATGGAAAACCCATTTTATAGATGGGAAATGGCACATGAACACTAACATGGGTCAAAAGATGGATGTTCCAGGAGTACATTAGCTATGGTTTGTATTAAAGGGTAAAAAATCTTTTATTCTACTTAACATAGTGTTAGACACTAAAATATTGAACAAAAAAGGGGTAAGTCATTCTTACACTCAATATAAACTAATAGATTTGTAGCTGAGATGAAGGAAGAGACTAGAGATATAATCTTAATGTTCATTAAATATCTAAAATGTTGAGTCACTGTATCATGTAATATTAATACTGATTTAAGTTTTACTTCGTTTTCCATTGAAACTTGCAATGAAGTTTAATATGTGGAGGAAAATGTATTGCTAAAACTAGGGGGTTTTATTTTACTTTGATTATATTTAATACTAAGTGAATCCTGATCAATTTATGCACTTATATTTTATTTCCCTTTGCACAAGAAGTATTTGTACTTATTCATTACTTATGTTAATGAACTGCATACACAATGGCATAATTATTGGAAATTTGGTGGGCAATATTGATCAGAAAATAAGTTTCCACTTACTTTTATTTTATCCCTTTATTTATTCAACAATTTAGTTTATTTTCAATAATTTATTTAGTACAGTTGAAGTTATTATATTTATTTTTATTTATTTACATATTTATATTTATATTTTATATTCATTTTCCTTTAATCAAAGACTTAAACTTAGGAGCATGCCAAGATTGGTAAAAGGCAAAACACTAGCCATAAGCAAAGATTGGTGATTTAATTTATAATTTGTTAATTATTCTTCTTCTCTAGAGAATTATTTCCTGTCTTAGAAGAATATTTTGCTAAATATCACAAAATTGGATCAAGAGTAGGACAAATCATGACAGCTCTGGAAAAAAAATGAAATTGTGATTGATGAGTTAAATTGAAAACATGACTATAATATAACATCAATACATGGAATTATAATTAATATTCTAATTTTAAATAATTAGCTATAACAAACATAATTCATATTTGGAAAGATCCTTTAATGAGGAAAATAATTTTATAAACAATTTTATACCATATATATAAAAATGCAAATTCTGTACTCAGGAGTTCTAAGAATTTTTACAAAGATGATATAAATCAAATATATTTTACAAATGCTTACAGACCTATGGTGAAAAATGGAAGTGGGGATAGGGCATAACAGAAAGGATAATAAAACACCAGAAATAGCAGAATATAATTAACTAACAAATACCATAACAAAAAAGATATGTGAAATTGCCATGTGGTTGGTACATTAGAGAAGTATTTATATTTATTTTGCTTTCTTATAATTTTACTGAGTATGTGTTAATTTATATTTAATAACTAATAAATAATTATTCCTTATATTTGAGTTTTGTTTATTCTTGTTTGATAAAATAAAATTGATCTTTAATGCTATAGATTGACAAATTTAGTAATACTGTAAATAAAATCTAAATTCTAAATATTTTAGAATAGTTCTAAAACTTTCATTTCTATTTATATTTCATAGTACATCATGCCATTTTTTCTTTGCCTAATTAATTACTGTAATAAATGCCTCCATAGAGGTATGTGGGAGGACTTTGCTAGAAATGCATTTTCTTATCTGAAACAATGGAACTGAATGAAAATAATTTTCCTAGAGAAAGAGCAGAGACCAGGCAGAAAACAAGACAGCATAAGCCTGGCTGGCCTTTGTGAATTTGATGCTAGTCTGTTTTCTGGATAGCTGATTTATTTTAGGGGAAAAGGAAATCAGGATTTCCTATTTGACAAAGATGTCTTTCTAAAAGTGGCAACTTTCAACTCACTCAGGGCTTCCTTTTTCCTATCTGACATGGATTAGTTTGAAGCTCCAGGATAGTTTGAGGAGAAAATAGGACAGTTACAAGCAACCAAGCAGACATGTAAAATTACAGTAACATTAAAAGATAAAAATATGAGCTGTTGGCATCTAACTGACACAGCCTGGTGAGTTAGAAGTCAAGAAGATGGAGATGATATGAGATTGGGCACCCAAATGACGGTGGTATTCCTACTGCTGATAGAACATAGTCCCCAGCCAGACTGGCAACAGCTTGTAGTCTAGTTTAGAAATCAGATCTCCCTCACCCAAAATAAATTAATTAATACCCACCCCTCTGAATTGCCTGCCTGTCTGCCCAACTTCAAACAGTATTCTCCCTTCCTGGATACCTTTCTCTTTTCTCCAAGTTTTCCAATTGCCCTCAGACTGCCAGGCAGGCAGTTTCTGTCCTTGAATTCAGTTTTATCATATCAGGAGATTGCAATCGAGTTTTAATAACATCCAGCAGCCCGTGGAGACATTTCAATCCCTAAGGCCCTGGATATTATGTGTTTATTACAGGCTTTTCTTCAAGCATTTCAAAAAGTACTCAGGTCTCTTTGTTGAGACCTTCAAAGGGAAAATAAATTTGAGACTAGACCATGAATTCACATCATATGTATCCATCTTCCAACAGGTTTATTCCAACTGGGATTTTTTAGTTAAAAATTATTACTATTGGGGCCCAGGAGATAGCATGGAGGTAAGGCGTTTGCCTTTCATGCAAAAGGTCATCGGTTCGAATTCCGGTGCCCCATATGGTCCCCCGTGCCTGCCAGGAGCAATTTCTGAGCATGGAGACAGGAGTAAACCCTGAGCACTGCCGGGTGTGACCCAAAAAACAACAAAAAAATTATTATTAGAAATATGCCAATATGGTAGATAATGTACCGCAGTCAAAACACATAACCAAGGACAGTTGAGATCAAATTTTTAAGAAGTATTTTCTTTTAAGCAATCTAGGTGGCACTCAATTCATAAAACTAGAATACAATTTTGCATTCATTTTACTCATTTTTGTGGTTTTCAATGTCTCTCACATACTGTGTCTTAACACATCAGGTGGCCAAAGTAGAAGAGTAAAAGTGAAACTTTTTACAAAATCAAGCAGTTTCTTGTGAGAAAATTTTTAATTTCCAGCCAGGGGATGATTTTGGCAGCCAAATAGGCCAATACATCATCAGTAATCACTTACAAGCCCAAATATTTATTACCTATGGCCTAGCTACATTAATGTTTCATAAGAAAAACAAAAGCTATGAAATTTTAAAAATAAATTTGATGTATAATACCCATAAAACATTTTCATACTTCAGAAAAGCACGTAAAGATATCAAACCTTCCCATTCTCACTGCTTTTGAACACTGCAAACAAATCTTATTTCTCTATTTTCCAATAGCCAAATGGATATCACATGACACTAAACTAATAAACCAATTGAAATGTTCGCTAGTTGTATATGAGTGTTCTAAGCAATCAATTTTATTATTTCAGGTCTTTCGAGTGGTCCTTAATGTTGTTAGTGGTGTATACCATAACTAATTCACACTTGGATGTGGCTTAATTACCACATATTGATGCACTGGTATCAACATGTTAAACTATTAATAAAATGTGACTTGAGTACGTGAGAGAAATGCAGACCCTCAGATCACACCCAGAGCTACTGAATCAGAGTGTCTTTTAATAAGATCCCAGGGGATTCAAATGTGCAAATCAACAATTTAAAATTGCTGGTTTAGAGCAAGTACAACCAATTTTTAAAATATATATAAAGAATATTCCTTACCCCTATAAATTATGCAATGAATTCAAAACTGAAAACTGGGATTTGATTGAAATTCAGCTTCAAGAAATACACATTTTTAAGTCTCTCTGTATTTTCTTTTCACTTGGTTTTGTTTTGGGAGCCACACTCATTTGTACACAGGATTTAGTCCTCACTCTATGCTCAGGGATCAATCTTGGCAGGACTTGAGGACCATGAGGTGCCAGGGTAGAATCTGGATCTGTCAGATAGAAGACAAGCACCCTGCCTCCCATACTATCATTTTGACCCCAAGGAAAGAGAGAGACAGTGTAGATAGAGGGGAAAAAAGCAGAGTTCCAAATAAAATTGAGGCAGAGAGCTATCTTTTGCTTCCTATTTTCATTTCTACTGCTAATTCGAACCAACTGTAGGAAAAATTCTATTTTTCAGTTTGTTTAACTCCAGGCATCTCTTGAGATACAAGCATTTAAGGAGTCCTTCTGGAAATTGGTGTCAATCTCTAGCTCTTTGCAGGCTGCTATTTTCCATTCAAACCAAGTCCACTTACTCAAACTCTAAAATCCCTCTTCGTTGACTGTTTTGTACATTTGTCCTCTTGATTTCTGGACTGGCTTTGCCTAACATTCACTAGTTTGTGTGGGGGGAGTCACCCCCTTATCCTTCAACCCTGGCATTTCTTCAGAGCTCTGCAGGATAGGGGGTTTTATAGGTCCTATAAATCTTTCTGTACCTATGTGTCTTAACTTAAAATCTCTTCTAAAGTCATTTAATTGACTTGATAGAGGATCTGGCAGTCAATGGAGCATGATATGAGTGAAGAAAAGTGACTCAGGAGCACATTCTTTTTGCACTAAAATACTAGCTTTGAATCAATTTGTGACTTTGGTAACTTTTTACTTCCCTGACCTTCATTTTCTTTGCCTATACGATATTAGTTCAACTAAATAAAAATGTCATTTCTATAGGTCAAAAATGATAACTGATAAGTTACCTTTACCCCTTTTCCTATTTCTGTTTCCTAGTTCTAGTTTTTAAATCTCTTGTTTTAGCTTTCTCTACTTTTAATTTTTTATGCCCTGGCACCTGGTGAACATATTATAAATGCCAGTTTCGGAGAGAAGTACAGCTGTGCTTTTATAGAAAATGAAAAACATCATTTTCAAGCATGGAGAGTTCATCTGGATGTTGAGTATTGCTTTATATTTCATTTTAAAGGACTAAGTATTATTCTAATATCAACAAAGCACCAGTGGCCCTAAGTGCAATCCCCTTTTGTAAGAGAATATAGAGATAAATAACTTGATTTGTACATTTCAATATTTTATGAATGGGCTTTGGCTTCAGGGAACTATTCCAAGACTTCAAATCTAGATTATAACTCACTTCATTGATTCCCTGCATGTGATTTTTAAGTCTGAGTTTCTTCAACTATATTAATGGTCCCCAATTATACATGCCCCAAATCTTTTTTATGAAAATATTTTGAAATATCTTTTACTATAATAATGTGAAGTGTGTATATATTAAACTCCACCTACATTGAGATAATGTATTTATCCCACAGTTTGCTCTCCACAATTCTAAACCCAATAAAGTCTTAAATAGGAACACTTTTTATAAAAAATAGTACCAAAATTTCACATAGCTGTAGTTGAAATGACGAGAAAATTTTATTCTATTTATCACACTCATTAGGAAGATTTTTTTCAGCAAAAATCAATGTATTTTGAAGAAAGTTACCCTAAGAATTATATTTTGTCAGATGTGAATATTTAATTAACTTTCTACAAAGTTGAATAAAATTAGACTAATTTAGAAGAAATCAGATTTGTCTCACCATGGAAGTCCTTGGGTTAATCTAGTAGGTGTGTTGAAGTGGTCTGATGTCTGTATTTCTGGGACATCAATTCATCTGTTCCTGATCACTGCTGGCACACACGCACATAGGCAGCATGTGTAAAGTCAACTTCTCCCCTGGATAATCAGTATTGTGACAGATTTCTAGGATAATAAAGTGGTGCCAGAGAGACAGCACAGTGGTTTAAGGCATTTGTCTTACACTCAGCTGCTTCCCTGGAACTACATATGATGTTCCTGCCAGCCCCACTAGAAGCAGTCTCTAGTTCAGAGAAATGAATGAGCCCCGAAAAAGCAAAACGTGGCTCAAAACTAAAATTTAAAAAATGAGTAATAGTGAAGAGTTTTTTAGTGAATTTTAGCAAACTTCTTAGCTCCTCTCAATGTATACACTATTGCAATTTCTAGAAAATGAACTATATCAATATTAGACTGGACTGGAAATTTCAGCATACTTAAGTGAATACTTTGCTACTGGGAGGCCCAGGTTCAAGTTCTGTCACTACGTGATTCTCCTAGCACAGGGAACCACCCATAAGCAAAAATTCAAAATAGCTCATGAGAAAACCAAATGTGGCTCCAAATTCATAAACATAAATTTAACTGTATTTCAAAAAATCATTTTCACTGCAGATAGTGCTCAATTGAGGCTAACATTAAACTTGAAATCATCTTAAATGTGAATATATGGGGCCGGACGGTGGCGCTGGAGATAAGGTGCCTTCGCTAACCTAGGACAGACTGCGGTTCGATCCCCCGGTTCCCCATATGGTCCCCCGTGCCTGCCAGGAGCGACTTCTGAGCGAATAACCAGGAGTAACCCCTGAGCGTCATTGGGTGTGACCCAAAAACCAAAAAAAAAAAAAAAATGTGAATATATACCTATTTACACATATATGGTGAGCAGGGCTGTTCATACATAGAAAGGCATCTGTAATTGCTGAATCCAACTTTGTTAATGGTAGAGAACTCTTCTCAAATATCTAGCAATCAAAATATACTTCTCCTGGGGCTGGAGCAGTGGCACTAATGTTAGGGCGTTTGCCTTGCATATACTAACCAACGAAGGGCCGCGGTTCGATCCCCCAGAGTTCCATATGGTCCTCCAAGCCGGGAGCAATTTCTGAGCACAGTATATATACTTCTCCCACAATTTCCAGAATACTCTCCAGCATTGAGGATGAGCACTTCCCTGCCTGAGAAACAGTCTATTTTTCTTTATTTTCTCCCAGACTATAGTAGCCTTAGAACTATCCTGAAATAGATTAATTTAGGACTGAATGAAACTCTAGAATATTTTTATATTCTGGATTCATGCCACCTCCTGATTTGGTAATTTCATCAATTATGAACTGTATGTTCATTATCAGCATTTGTTTTTAGGTTTTTTGGGCCACACCCATTTGATGCTCAGGGGTTACTCCTGGCTAAGTGCTCAGAAATTGCCCCTAGCTTGGGGGGACCATATGGGACGCCAGGGGATCGAACAATGGTCCTTCGTTGGCTAGCGCTTGCAAGGCAGACACCTTACCTCTAGCGCCACCTCACCTGCCCCATAATCAGCATTTTTTTATCTTGTCCTGAACATCACCACTGATCCTTCCCTCAGAAAATTATCCTATTCATTTTTTCAACTGTTCATTCCAGACATTTGATAGAGCACATGTCATGTTAACCAGCAGGATTTCAAACTCATTAAGTTCCTTCCCTCAAAAAACTGCCAGTAGAATTTAATAAGCAATAAAAGAGACTCAAATCAAGTACACAGAGGTACAGAAGTAGGTGGAAGACATATTTAGGCTCAGACAAAATCAAAGAGAATAAAAATAAAGTTGATAATTATTGCTATGATAATAGCAATAGAAATCACTTTTCTGAAAGTGCTAAAGAAAGTTTTTATTCAATAAAATAAATAACAGAATATTTCTTGTGCAATTGAAGAAAAACAATCTGCTGCTTTTCTTAATATGTAAATTTCTTAATTACAATTAAGAAATAAAATACCTATAAGTGTTAATTCTAAATAATTGTTGCCATTATTTTTTCTAAGCTAAAAATTTCATAGTAATTCTACTTATATGCTCCTTTTACGTTTTCTTGACATTGAAACAATGCTACTTGATTTTTCCGAACTTCTTTAAAAAATGTATACCTTGATCATTAAAGCTAAGAGTGTGAATACCTGAAAGAATTCTTTGTTCAAAGATATGTTCTTACCACTTCTGTTGATTATCTAATTAATTTGCAATTAAACAAAATTAAAGGGAAAATTAAAAATTAGGTGGTATTTACATACTGTTTAATACATTGAATTAGTCAACTTATTTCATTTTTGGTTTTTAGCCACACCTGGCGGTACTCAGGAGCTACTCCCAGCTCTGTGCTCAGAAATCACTCCTCGCAGGATTGGGGAACCATGTGGGAATGCCAGGGTTCAAAATTGAGTAGGCTACATGCAAGTCAAAAGCCCTACCCAGTGTGGCTATCTATCAGTCCAGCACCTGAAATAGTCATCTTAATGAAGTATTCTTTCAATAGTCTTTCTTTGATATCTTATAATTGACACATCAATGAGATTGGAAAACTTTATCTCATACTGGGAAGATATTAAAACACTTACTGATGTAGATGTTTCAATGATGAAAGTCCAAACACCAAGATATTATCCTTTTCTAATTTATTTATCCTTTTCTAATTTATCCTTTTCTAATTTATATATTTTTATTTTTCATGAAATAAAATTTTTTATCTTAAATTATAAATCATAATTGAAATGTGAGTTTGGATACTTAAATAGTATAATTTGACATGACTCACTTTCAACTATATTGGCATTTCTACAGGATAGCCTTCACTTGAGCTATTTTCATAATTAATAGGTAACAATTATTAAAGTACAACTATTAAACTTTTCTCTGTTCTAAGAAACTTTGATACCTCCTTCCACCCTTATGCATTATATATAATCCTCCTATTTTACATAGGAGAAAACCAAGATTCTGCTAGACTAAATGACCTACACAAAAATAATTTAGAGGTTTACAAAATCAATTTAGGGACAAACTGAAAGTCTGGCTTGCTCTTCCATTCAAGATTACAAGTACCATGAACTGAAAGGTCAATTTATTGAATTTTCTTGCTCTCACAGATTCCTTCTTCCATGTCCAGAAATTGCATAAGGCTTATCTTTAGTGTTTTCTAATGTTTTCTTATTTTATAATTTTGCTGAAATATCAGTGCAGTGGAATTTTTTCCTTCAAATATAAAAATTATATAATTCTGTTTAAAATATAAAAAACATGTAATTCCCCAGAGTGATGTGGCAATAAAAACTGACTTATAATGGTAAATCTTTCATTAGCTAGGTGTCAAAATGTGATTTTAGTAAACTATAAATTAAATGTTTCCCAATTAATTTTTCACAAGTAATGGCATTGGTATCATATACTATCCTTTTTGGGGGAGGGGAGGGTCACACCCGGCAGTGCTAAGGGGTTACTCCAGGCTCTACACTCAGAAATGGCTCCTGGCAGGCTCGGGGAACCATATGGGATGCTGGGATTTGAGCTACCATCCTTCTGCATTCGAGGCAAACACTCTACCTCCATGTTATCTCTCCAGCCCCTCATATACCACCCCATAACCATAATTTGCTTGTGTTTTATTATCACATCTGGCAATACTCATAGATTACTCCTGCAACACTCATGGATACTCCTGACTCTGCACACAGGAATTACTTTTGGTGGTACTCAGGGGAACATATGCCTGGAATTGAATCTGAGTAGGCCACATGCAAGGCAAATATCCCATTTCTCTACTATCATGCCTGCCCTTTATATGATCATAATTTTATTCTATTCTGACAACCTATGTGCCTCTTTAAAGAACCTGAAATAAGCCAGTGACTGAACCTATAACATATAGATACGATTTTGAGAATGAGCCATTGGAGTTCCCACATTATTTCAGAACTCTAAAAACACTAAGAAATAAAATTCAATTTCATCAATTATTAAGTCAGAGAATGTGGGGCATCCCATGAATCTCTTAGATATCTCTTAGACTAAAACTAGCGTCTATCAAAGACATTGTTTCGTGACCATTGTTCAATGTCACCAAGCCTCAATAGTCTCAGAGATCATATTTACTGTCTTGGGTTAAATTTTACTTCACTTTGTTTATTACTGTGCTCTGTACCCTGTAAACTATACAGCCACTAAGTCTATAGGTATTGTTGTAGATTCTTTATCCTATGCATTTATTTTGTTAGATGCTCACCAACTGCTTCCCCATTATATTCCCTTCTATTCCACACCTGTTGGACTCCAGATCATCTATCCTTACAAATTTACCTTAGTATTTCTCTTTCTTCATTCTCAAATTTCAGTGCAAAGCTATCTGTATGCTTTTATTTAGAATGACAAGTATGAAAGTGATCACAGGGAGAGGCTAAGGAAAAGGTATGGCTACAAAAGAATGTAAAATTCAGTTTAGTTCAAATAGGAAATCAGCTGCTGAGAGAAGGGTAAGGATGATGAATAGAGTAGTATAAATAGACAACAGTAGGTTTGAAGAAAATATATATAAGCTAAAATAAGGAATCATTATACAGAACAGTATAAGTATAAATAGAATATCTTCATTTAACATTAGCCACTGGATAGATGGGATATGGCAGAAGACTCCAGGTAATGGATATTCTCAATGCAAAGTTAAGGTTGGGTTGGGTTAAGAGTGGGTCAGGATGCTGAGTCCTAATTTTCTTGGAAAGACTTTATTATACAGCTAAGGAAATGGAAGGCAGTCTTCAGTCATGATTTTAAGGAGAGAGATTAGATAGATAGATAGATAGATAGATAGATAGATAGATAGATAGATAGATAGATAGATAGATAGATAGATAGACAGAAGATAGATAGACAGACAGGCAGGCAGGCAGACATATAGATAGATACTGGCCATGCCAGCACCGGAGACATAATTCGGTGGTAAAGGACTTGCCTTACAAGCTGTCAATCCGAGTTTGATTTCTGACATTGCATATAGTCCACCAAGCCCAAGCAGGAGTGATCCCAAAGCACAGAGCCAGGAATAAGCACTAAACAGACTTGGGTGTGACCCAACTTTCCTCTTCCAAAGGAAAGTTATGATGCCAGAACTAAGCATACTGTTAGAGACTAATCATAATAAGTTTAAGTTCAAGGCTACCTTCCGGACTTACATTCTCTGAGATAATGATTAGACGAAATTAGAAACACTGCTGCAAGAAGAGAACTAGCAATTCAGAAAACAAGGTGAGGTTGTCATTCAGCAGCTAGCAGGTCTATCACTGGTTTTGTGTGTGAGCAGCAGCAGTTGCTGTAATTAGCTTTGGGCAACAAAACTTGTCTTATCCCTTGTCTGATAGATAAGAGTGTACTACACTAATCCCAACTATGTCAGAAAATGAAACCAGAAGCTAAGCCATGGTCATAAAAAAGTAGCAATGAAAAAAATTTGAGAGATTTACTAATATCATATTTATAGCTGAGCAAACAATGGAAGAACACATTCGGCCTTTAAAATAATAAGGCATTGAAAAGAGACAAAGGTTGCTCTGAGAAATTTTCTTCTACAGGAACAGGGACCAGTATCTAGCTTCCAGGAGTATAACCAGCTGAAGACCCAGACATTTAAAAGCTATAAAATATTATCCCTTGAAGCAGCCAAAAGACTCAACACCCTGAGAAGAATATTCCCAGAAGTGCACATTGGAATTTACTACTTCCTTCTCCATAAATATAAGCTCCTGGTTTTAAGTACACTGTGACACAGGATGTTTTGGAGGAACAGTAATCTTCTTTGATGATCATGATAAATTCATGAATTTAAAATAAATTTTATTTCAGTAACATTGCACTGTAATGTTACATAATTTCCAGGTGAGTATCATAAATTCACATCTGTATATGATACATTAAGTTTCATCACCAAAAGTGCAGGACCATCTTCACCATATCTCCTCACATTACATACAGATGACAATTTTCTTAAGGAAAAGACATTAAAGTAGGGGTCCGGGAGATAGCATGGAGGTAAGGCATTTGCCTTTCATGCAAAAGGTCATTGGTTCGAATTCCAGTGCCCCATATGGTCCCCCATGCCTGCCAGGAGCAATTTCTGAGCATGGAGCCAGGAGTAACTCCTGGGCACTGCAGGGTGTGACCCCCCCAAAAAAAAGTTTTAAAAAAATTTAAAAAAAAAGACATTAAAGTAAAAAATATTTTAAGGATCTATTTTTACACATTTTTTCACTTACTTAAGCACAGAATCAAAGAGACGTATGCTTGAGTTATGGAAAAGAGAAATTCCTAAGAAATTGTCATTATCTTATGAAAACTATTAAGAACCAAATGTTGGAATTTTTGTACCTTGTAATTATTCTAAGGTAGCATATTTATGCATAATCTGTAAAGATTACTGTATAGTTTTCAACAGAAAAGAAAAGAAACAGTAATGTCACTTTTACAAAAGGCAGTTAATAACAAACATAATAATCCTTATAACCATACAAAAGCCAACATTCTCTCAGGACTTTTTAAAATCTTTCCTGCCTGCTTTGTGTAGGCCCTTCCTGGAAAGATTGTCACAGAAACATCCATATTTATTTCCAAGACAGGCTATACAGAGAACACAGGCTATACAGGTGCTAAGCAAGTTGAGAAAGAGTCGGGGTTGATGAGGTAACTCAGAAATGTGTAGTTATATCTTGCATACCTTTTGGAAGGATAATAAGAATCTTAAAACAGTAAAAAAAAATAAAATAAAAAACAGCAGTGATTTTTTAACTCTATGGCATACCAGACAATGTAATGGATTTATTCTTGGCTCTGCACATAGTATTTATTCCTTGCAGTCTTTAGAGCGTGATGCCAGACAGCAAACCCGGATCAGCTTCAATGCAAAGCAAGCACCCTACATGGTGTATTATCTACCCAGCTCCAGCAGTAATCATCTTTATTGTGATTTTTTTACAGATCTTCAATTTGAGTGGCCTTGGTTAGGTTGCTTTCACTTGGGTTCTATTCATATCAATTAGACTTGAAGGTTGTAGCCTTCTATAAAGTTATTGCACATGTCTATTAAGCAGTGTATCTCTTGCCTGGAACCTTAGAAGCGAAAATTGGCCAGAACACCACATAAAGCTTTTCCCTTTGACCATAGCATCTTTACACCATAACATACTCTTCTCAGATTTTCTTCTTGGTAGCACTGGATTCAAAGGGAAGTAATTCAAGAGAAACAGAGCATCCCATAATCTCAAGCATTACTTCATGTCTTTCTGCCATACTGTGACCTATTTTAACAGAGTTCTCAGCTTTTCTTGGCATGATTGTCATTAATGGATGATTATGTTTTTAAAACCACCAGCAGGGACAGAGAGTTAGTGCTGAAGGTAAGGTATAAACCTTGCATGCAGCTGATCATAAATTGAACCCTTGGCACTGCATTTGGTAACATCGAGTACAGAGTCAAAAGTGAGAAGTGTGGCCAGAGCACCACTGGGTCTGATTCAGACCCTCATTTCCCCACCATAAACACACACACACACACACACACACAGAGAGAGAGAGAGAGAGAGAGAGAGAGAGAGAGAGAGAGAGAGAGACTAGGGACTAATGGTGATGTTAAAAGGAGGCTGTGCTAGACAGTTCAAAATGATGATATGGCATGATTTGCCATTTCCAAGCTCTGTGATCCCACAGAAAAAATATAAGTCTTCTATTGTACCTTTTGTCTTGTCATGTGCATTCTCCATAAGCATGCCTGATTTGACAAGGTACTAACTTTAGACTAGTCTAAGAATGAGTAGATTAATTTTGTTACAATATTATTATTGTAATAATATCAAAATAATATCAAAACATTATTATTGTGCAGAATATTGTATAATGCAATGTTGTTATTATTACAAGGAGCCATGCTATCAAAACAGGATGATTGCTTTTTAGAAACTATTTTTAAGATTTCCTTTTTATAAATAAAGATCCTAAGACAAAACAATTGTGCTAAATTTTAAATTATCCTAAGATACATAGTAACTAAATACAATGTGTTCTGTTAACTTAGGTAAACCAACTATAAAGGATAGTTTTAAGCCTAAGCAAAATAATTTAATATGATCTGGATATAAATTGAAGTTATAAATTGAAGTAAGTTATTAAACTTACTAAACAAAAATGATGAGGATCAATGACTAAGAAATGAAGCTTATAAAACAGGATGTACAATATTGATATTACTAAGAGTGATGATCTCTGGGGAGAATGATTCAGATTACAGAGAGAGTACTTTAATTTTGCCCATTGTGCATTCTAACTTCCTGTAATGCATGTTGTATCATAAATAACATAGAATTTGGGGGTGGGGGTTGGGCCACACCTGGGTTACTTCTGACTATCGCTCCCGGCTTGAGGAACCATATAAGACCCCAGGGGATGGAACCACAGTCAGTTCTAGATTAGTGAGTGCAAGGCAGATGCCCTACTGCTGGAGCCACCACTCCATCCCCTAATATATATTTTTCCTAAGAATTTTAATTTAAAAATTTAATGTCAAGCTGAATATACAAACACATTTTTGAACCTGGATTCTACATAGATTCCCCAGAGATTTGACTCATTATGGGGAAAACATACACTTTTTCTACTAAATATTCATGATTCTGAACAATATGTTACAGAAAAAAAAACACTGAAAGTGCTTCTCTTACATATATTTCTTATTTTCCCAGTATCTTCATTCTGGACTAAAATAAACATTCCTTGTGTTTTTAATTATTTTTAAATAAAAAATAAACTTTAAAAAATCTTAACATTTTAAGGGGGCTGAGTGGTGGCACTTGAGGTAAGGTGCCTGCCTTGCCTGCGCTAACCTAGGACAGACCGCGGTTCAATCCCCAGGTTCCCCATATGGTCCCCCATGCCTGCCAGGAGCGACTTCTGAGCGAATAGCCAGGAGTAACCCCCTGAGCATCACCGGATGTGGCCCCAAAAAAACAAACAAAAAAATCTTAACATTTTAAAATTTTATTTTGCATTTTCCTACAAACTAGACCATCAGTAGTCATGATTGACTTTCAAATGTATTACTTTAGAGGGATCGCATTAAATCTGTATAATGCCTTGGGTAGTATTGCCATTTTGATGATGTTAATCCTGCCAATCCATGAGCAGGGTATGTGTTTCCATTTCCGCGTATCCTCTCTTATTTCCTGGAGCAGAGTTTTATAGTTTTCTTTGTATAGGTCCTTCACATTTTTAGTCAAG
>PVKC010022764.1:0-17554 GCA_004027635.1 Crocidura indochinensis
TTTCATCTACAAAATATGTGGCTTGCGGGAATATAAGAGAATCGCCTTTAACCTCATATTTAAACACTTTTGGTATTATTGATTCCTGTCTTTTTTGAAAAATAGGCTCTATCTGTTACACCATACTCATTGCCTGACAACATAAATTTATTGTAGTCAAGAAGTATCTCTCTACTCTTCCCTTATCCCACTATTCCTGGCAGATACCCTGTCCAAAGTGGCTATTTATTGCATAACTCTGGCCATTGCATTCCCATTTGCCATATTGTTTCTTGCATAGGTGCATCTCGTTTTTCCCGAAAACTAGCCAATAACCCGAAGAAATATTCTTACTCTATGCTTTGAATTGATCAAACAAAATAATTTGGATATATTTTGCATGCTTGAGATTAATACAAAAGCTTTCTGAGCAGACACAGATGCAACTGGTGTTGCTAACATCCTGGGAAGACAGAAATCTTCTCTCGTCTGCTGCGAAATCTTTTAGAATAGTACCACCTGTCTGTAGCTTCTACCCATCAGTTACACGCATGTGGGCTCTGTGAACTCTGCACACTCACAAGGTGGCATTCACAGGCTTTTCAAGTTCAAGAGATGCATTTAGATGAAGTTCGAAATCATAGAAATAAGAATCTAGTCATTCTCATCTACATTTTACCAAAGGGAGGACATGTTTTTACCATTTCCAAATTCCTACATCCTTCAGCTTTCCACCCCCCCTATCATAAAGATGCTAACACGTTCCTCATTTTCATGTGTTTAAAAGGGAGAAGGGGTGAAGAGTTCATGCCTTCATTTTTATATGCCACAAATAAAAGAGGCCTGCTGGGCATATGCTCGGCTCTGAAAAGCCCCTGGATTCCTGGCACGCACGTTGGCTACCAGCAGAACAGACAGAGCCGCCTGGTCCTGATGCAGAGCAGGGCAGGGGCTGGCACTCTGCCGGATGCTCATTTGCAAAGGGGAAGCCTCTTTAGGGCCTTCCCGAATATTCCTGGGGAAAGTGTGCTCCCTAGTGTTCGCAAGGGTTCAGTGGCCAGAGGACTCCAGCTGGCAGCCTGCGGGGCTTGAACACAGCCCTCTCCCTTCAGTCCACACCCGCTGCATTTGTCTGATGTGTCTCTACTCCCTGTCCTGCAGATAATCACCTTCCAGTGCCTATGGCCAGAAAGGAAATACCAAAATCGCGTTTTGACAAGCTCGACTGAAACCACAGAACTGTTCGTTTGCAGATTTCTAGTAGGTCGAGAGAGCTGTGCTTGGAAAACATTGATAATTATTCCACGCATGACAAAACAAAACCCTAAGGTTTCTACTTGCGTTTGTCTTTCCTCACCTGCTTTCCAAGGATATCTTTCTATGCAAGGACAAGAATTTTCTTCCTCTCTCACTCTCAATTCAATGTGCTTTGTTTGTTGCTTTGAAACTTTTTGGTTAGTCGTTTTGCTTACATGAAAAGAGCAGATGTAATAATTTAAAAATTAGCCATGAAAAAGTTAAAGAAATTAACTATCTACTAGTGTTTTTTCTAATAGTTATGCAATTTTTTTGAAGTATTTAAATTTAGGGAAAATTTGGGGATTATAGATCCTGGAGATGTTTCTTTTATTTACTTATTTATTTATTTGTTTGTTTGTTATTTTTATTTTTTGGATAGAACCCAGGTCCTTCCTGGGTCAGCCACATGCAAGGCAAATGCCTTACTGCTGAGCTATCACTCCAGTCCCTTTTATTTATTTATTTCTCTTTACTCAAACTTCTTCATAGTTTGGGGTTCATTTCAATATTATTTCCAATAAGTATGCTGTAGTCATTCTATTTTTTATGAACCCGTCTATAAATATTTTACTTACAGTGTAGCTTCATGATGGAGTCCCTGCTAAGTTCTGCAGAACTTGGCTGTTACCTTTCAACATTACATTATCAGTGTTGTGCTCAAAAATATATATAGCTTAATTAAATTAAGAGACAATGTTATTGAGTTATTATTCATCATTCTAAGGAGTTTAATGATTTGAGAGTGTTAAGGTAGTAGAAGTGGTTTAGACAATCCCCTTTTCATTATCCACCTGAATATCTCTAACTCTTAAAAAAATGAAAATGAGACAGATTCAAAGGGGGAAAATAACTAAATCTTGCTAGAACTTTTTTTATCACATATGAAAAATTTGTATGGCTATAGATTTTATTGGTGAGAGTGTTGGATATCACATCTAGTGTTACTTAAGTTTTATTTCTGTCTCTGTTTATAAGAATGAGTCCTGATTAGGTAATTCTAAACTTTATCTGTGAACTATGTCTCTGATCCAAGGCATGGTGATATATTCTAAAGTTACTCTGACTTTAGAATTACTAAATTTTAGGGGTTTAGTAGATTTATGTTGAGGATATGACATCTAAAGAGAAAGTAAAATTTTTCATGAGAAGTAAGAGATCACCACCTCCTTTATTCTGAGGTTTATATAAATCTTATATAAAATATTATGTATATTTTATATAAATATCTCAACTAGGGTCATCGAGAAACCTGTGCACAACCCCCATACATTTTTTATGGGTGATAATGATGGGAACAGAGGACAGTGACTACTTCTTCAATTAGGAAAAGACAGACACAGGGAATCTGGAAGTCTCTGGAAACTTCACTGATCTTCACTATAAATAACTGCATGTCTAAGTCATGGGAACGAAGGACCTGCTTGGCCTGAGTCCCCACACCAAAGCTCATACACTGGAACAGTGGGAGAGTCTGGCTGGTCCTTTTGGGGAGATTGGTCCCAGAAGTCCTTTTTATAAAGTCAAGCTAATAGGTCTGGGGAGATAGCACAGAGAGGAGGTCAGCACTTAGTGGTATGTGGCTTTCACGAGTTTGATTCCCAGGACTGTATAGTCCTCCAAGCGTGGCCAAGAGCCATCATAGATCACAGAGCCAAGAGTGGCATTCAAGCACTGCTGGATATGGACCCCCAAACTTCTAAAAATAACATGCTAGCATAATAAACATCATTAATCTTCCTGAGTCTTCAATATACATTTTTCTAACAGAATAGAATATTAGCTATATCTTAGTTTAAGGAATAGAAAAACAAAGTATTCATATTAACAGAAAAAAAAAGAGAAAAGAATCTGGAAATATCATTGCACTACAAAATAGAGAAAAACCAGAGTATTTCTTTGTAGAATCACCCCTTATATTTAACAACAAAAAGAATTTGCCGAAACTAAAATTAAAAGCTCATCAGTGATAATATATCAAAGACATATATTAGTATAAAAGATTTCATACATATTTCTGGAAATCATTTCAAATTCACAACAAAGAGTACTTAGAACTTCCCACAGATGACATTTGAAAGCATATTGAATCTTTGACCATCAAAGAGTTACTTGAAATCATATATTTTTATTAAATTTCATACAAATGATAATGACATAATGTGAAAGTTAAATAGAATTATTTTTTACTGTTTTGATTATTGTAATTCAACTTTTTAATTAAAAAGTTGGTATTTTAAGAAACAAGTTAGTATTGGGGTTATTTTAGGGAACTGCAACTGAGGCTAGCTTAATCCCTGGTATCACATGTGGTCCTCTAATCAGTAATGATCACTGAGCACAGAGTCAAGAGCAATCCCTGAGCACTGTTGAGTGTGCCTCTGCAAAAAAAAGCTCAGTATTTCATTTTTAGCTGAATGTTTTCCACAAATTGTAGATAAACTAATATTTCACTTGCATTGACTATCCATAAAAACAAGTAAAAATAAGACAATTTCCTATATGTTATTTTTTAATATTTAAATATTAGAAAAAAGTGCATATATTAAAATTTAGAAGAGGCCAACTCATGTTTAAAATAACACCAACAATTAACCTACATATCTTTCTAATATCTGTTAAATCATGGAAGAGATGGAGCCTAAGAATTTTTAGACATTAGTCTTTGAGAAAGATAGCTAATAGAATTAGGCAATTTTCCATGCATACTGACAGGAGGGAATTGGGCCCAGCTGTATAAAAAAGACAGGGTGCATATTATGAATAAGGTTAAACATGTCACTTTCCAGATTTGAACTGATACAAAATTGGGAGGAGTAAGCAATATAACAGTGATGACAGACTGGAGACTCAGGTTATCTTCTAAAACTGGAATGCTGGATAGACACCAAGAATATGAAAGTTGATAAGAGGAATATTAAGTTATGTCTTCAGAAATACAAGAAAGGCGAACTAGTGGTTCGTACAATCTAGTTCATGGTTTCTAGAACTGACTGGGTTGTAACTCAATAATGCCAACAGTGTCAAGAACTCATTAAAGAGGAAGAGCAAATGTCACACGAATTAGAACTGAGTACACAAAACTGTGAAAACATAGACCTCTTTTGGAAACGCTAAATCTAAATATCTAAAATTTGAGGCTAAGATGTGAACAAGAGGTTGGTGAATCAAAATGATGTGATAGGGAAAAAGAATTGAAACTATCCCTTTGTTAAATTAGAAGGCAAAAGATTTTTAAAAAAGAATATTGAAAACTAATTTTAAACATTCACATTCATAAAAAAACAATAATTTTTGTTCAATATTTTAGGGAACCTAATTGAAATTTTGCAATGAAGTAGAGAAAGATCGTTTTTCTGACATTGTATATGTATAGTGTACTTTCTTATTTACTCTAAAATTTTATTTCTAGAATCATTTTGTGAATTTAATATACATAAATGTATAGATAAGTGGATACCTGTTTCTGTTGGAATCTAAGAATTAAAATTTACTGTAACCTAAATGTTGTTGGTAGAATATAGTGTGCCTTTGCTTAAAGATAACATTGCTTTGGCTTCTGTACTTTGCTTGCTTAAGGAAGTTAACTGTTGTAAACCTGGCTTTGCTGTCTGCCTAAATACAGTCATGGCAGGCTCTAGTTTTAAGGTACAAAGCCTAGGCCCAGAAGAATAACCAGATCCTGGAACCAGAACCCAAGTATAAATGCCTGGAAATATACATAAGGCTAAAACAGCAGCTGACAGACAGACAGATGACACCACACCCTGGGTCTGGGGGCTGCAGCCTACCCAATGGTCTCTCTGATGCTACAGTTGAACCACAACCAATTCTAGTCCAATCTTGTACTAAGAGCCAATAATTTTAAAGATCAATACCCAGAGGAAGGGATCCCCTAGACTGAGCTCCTTTATATTTGACATGTGAGCCATTCATTCTCTGGGTCCTCATTTCTTAGAGGTTAAACCCCAGCATGCTGGAATAAACTCCCTTGCATTTACATTACTGCCTGTCTTCCTGTTGGTCTTTTGGGTGGTGGATCCTAGGTTCTGGATTTAACATCTCCATTTCTTGAAGTTTTAGAAGTTATGCTAAAAAATTCAGAAATGACTAAATCTCTAATAAAAGAGTCAGTAATTCCACATTAGTGAAAGCCCATTAATTAACAAGTTAGGGCTTTTTATTATAAAATGGTTTTTGTTATAAATATATATATATATATATATATATATATATATAAAATATAAAATAGTCACAATCAAGTATCATAGGAAATTTGTGATAATTCACCCTCCCTATTTCCTCACTCCAATGGGACATTTCCAATGAAGGTTTCGCAACTGTTGATGAGTTCAATAGTATGTGTGATTTCAATAGATTTTTTTTCTATTTTTATCAAGGTACCCAAATCACAATACTGTTGGTGATATAGTTTCCTGCATGAACTATTCCCTCACACTCCATCACTAGCATTTGTTTTCTCTTGACCCAGCTCAGCAACCACCCTTCACCAAAGACCCATTTAAAAGCATCTCTGAAAATCCTCTATTTGTCCTCAGGTTTTATTAGCACAGAGGGACAACTATTCTCTTCTTTGATAAAGAGAATGAATCTCTCCATCTTTGATGTAAACAGACACAGATCACAGTAAGTGAGTTAAGAAGTTAAAGTTTGGAAAACAAAGAATGTGTTTATGAAGTTAAATCCTTAAAGTTTTTTCATTGTTAACAGTCAACTATGTCTAATGGATTAGACCCTCCCTCTGTTGAGATGATAATTGGCCATTAGGATTACTTAAACCATTGACTTGGGTTGTGTTAAATTTGATGGGTTTTTTTTGGACACCCCAAAACTGCCTAAGGGAAGAAGGGCTAGAGAATACATAATTTATGAACTGATTATCATATAATCCAGATAAAGTTATATGTCTCTAGGCTATTGGAGAGTTAGCATATCAAGTCATCTCTTTTTAAAAGCACCAACCCTCTTTTTCTAGATGTAGGTTTTGCCATCCTGCATGAAATATTTCAAATTAAATAGCAATAATGAACCAAAGAAAACAAACTGCGTAATCATATGAGAACCAATAATAATTTGCTGAGCTTCTGTGTCAAAATAATGTTTCTTGTTTCTCTATTACAAAGAGAAACATCTACCATAAGTAATTATTACTACATAAATATAATTATATTGATAGTCTTGCTAAAAGAAAAATAGTGCAAACAACAGCTCATTTTACTTGATGAATGTGTTCTCATCTAAAAATAATAAATTAACACAAAAATAAAGGATATTACACTGAGAAACAGACATAAAATTAACACACAAAATTGTTGCTTGGGGAGAGAGACTCGGTAATTGAACTGAAACCTGATTCCAGTTGAAGAAGGGAAAATTCACTTTTCATTTTTTTTCCCTGTGACTACATGCTTAGGCAAATAGGTCTGTAGATCATCCTGAATATCAAAATTAAACTCCCTTGGGATTGTAAAGGAGTTGTCACACCGTATGCTTCTGTATCCTGAACTGTGGAACTAATATTCCTGGGCTTTGCCAAAGCATGAGAAAATAGCTGTCAAAGTCCAAATCTTTTATCATACTGGGACTTTATCAACTAAGAACTATAAAAAAGAAATAAAAGAGACTCTATAAATCAGTTTCTTACAAGGTACATTCATTTGTAAATGGTACTTTCGTATGACAAATCTAGTTAAGTAAATCAAGTCATTTAAACCTAAATTAATAATCTAATAGTTAATTATTAATAATTGATACTCTAATAATTTAAGTACTTACATTATCTAAATCTAATTAAATAAATTTTACATCCTTTAAATTTTGAGGTTTTTGGGGCAGATGTGGACCACACCCTGAGGCACTCAGGTGTTACTCCTGGCTCTGGGCTCAGAAATCGCTCCAGTCAGGCTCAGGGGACCATATGGGGTGCCAGGGATCAAACCCAGGCCCATCCTGGTCAACCATGTGCAAGGCAAATGCCCTGCCACTATGCTATCTCTCTGGTCCCCCAAATTTTGTTATTTTATTGGGCTATTCTGCTGTTGTTGAGAGATCATTGTTCTGATCATTGTTCAAAATGTTATTTTGAATTTTAGGTAGGTGGTTCTGTGGAAAATAAATTGAGAATCATATACATAAACAGGAATTTTGTTAAAAATAATTACTTGCTTATACTATTTATTAGTTGTTTTACATAAACCTCATGGCATACATCTAACTGTAGGTAATAATCCACTACTTTCTCCTCTAAGGTTTCTAGATTTTTCAAAATGGTAGTGTGCACAGTGTACATCAAATACTTAATGGGTGGTCACAGCAGGTAGGGTGTTTGCCTAGCATACTTTTGACCTGGGTTCAATTCCCTGACATTCCATATAGTCCTCTGAACATACCAAGAGTAATTTCTGAGTGCTGCCCCATGACTCCAAAAAACAAACAACAGCAAAAATGAAATACCTATATCCAGACATGTTCAATTACATTTAGGATGTATATCACACAAATTGAATGAGTTCTGGTCAAAGAAATAATAAAATGAAACCATTGCAAAGCACTGTTTTGAGAGAAAAATCAGCTGGAATATAGTACTTTTCCCTTTTTCCTGATGTTGTGCTAATAGAAACTTGAAGATGGGGAAATCACATGGTAATGCCTTAGCTGTGAATAATGACAGAGCAATTGTCCTAGAGGCACTGAAAAAGCCAGGTCTGGCGTGGATGAGACTGAGGACACAGGAGTGTTCTAGGAGGCATCTTCTGTAACTACTAGGATATTCAGGTCCACAGTGTCAGACTGATGTTTGGTCCTTAGAGCTCCGTTGAAATAACAGGAGCCAACCTGGGTACTGGGAAGCCCTTGAGGTGACAGGATTAAACCTGGGACTTTATGTTTGCTAAGCATATGCTCTGTCACCCAAAGTAACATCCCTAACCCTTGTACTTCTTCATACCAGTAAAGGTATAAGACAAAATTCCTGAATGTTCTATTTTTCTGAGCAATAAAATTTAAGGCTACATTAAATTTTTTTAAATATTTTTAAATGATGAGTTGTGCATAGATGAATGTGATCTTTTTCAAGGAATAACTGAAAATAATTATATAAAAAATATCCTCATGGGGCTGGAGTGGTGGCACAAGCAGAAGGGCATTTACCTTGCATGCAGCTGACACAGAACAGATTGTGGTTCCGTCCCTCAGCGTCCAATATGTTACCCCAAGCTAGGAGCAATTTCTGAGTACGTAGCCAGGGGTAACCCTTGAGTGTCACCGGGTGTGGCCCAACCCCCCAAATACCCTCACATTATTATTACTGTAATAATAAAATTATTATTTAGTCATGTATGAAATTTTTTAAAAATATGTACTAGAAACCAGTAATATACCTTAAAATATAAAGAAATATATTTAAAGCAAAACAAAGGAAGTGAAAAATTGAGAATTGAATAATTTAACTTACTCTCAAATAGAAAGTACTGCTGTGTACTACAACCTATTTTTTAAATATACTGTTAAACAAAAGCATTTTTTTAATTTTTGAAAATAAATGAACTTTGCAGTTCTCCAAATAGCACTTAAAATCAGATAATATTACGGACCATTTGTAATGGCTTTATTTATTGTTTTATTTTATTTTATATTATTTTTTTGTTTTTTGAGCCACACCCTGTAGTGCTCAGAGGTTACTCCTGACTCAGTGCTCAGAAATTATTCCTGGCAGGCTTGGGGGACAATGTGGGATGCCAGAGATTAAACTCAGCTCAGTCCTGGGTTGACCATGTGCAAAGCAAGCACCCTACTGCTGTACTATTGCCCCATCCCCAGACTTTTTAAAAAATTAATTCACATATCTAGTAATATATTCATTTATTCACAAATATTGAACACTTATCATTGCTTTTGTTGTGGTAAACCCTAAGGGTAGAGTAGTGAATATCTGTGTCTTTGTTGAACTTGTGTTCCAAGAGGAAAATAGTCAATTAAGAGTAAATATTTGATTTATTTGAAGCAAAAGAAAATTATGACGAACACACAATGCTTTATGACAGAATAATATTTTCATGCCATACTCATTTGAATGAGTTTATCTATACTGTATACCACAGTTCATACATACTGGTAAACAGAAGATGATGTTGTCATGTGTGAGTGCTTCCAGGAACTGTAAATTTCTCTCCAAATGTACAGATACACATGTGCACACAATCATATGTATGTACATACAACTACTTCCATGATGTCCATACAGAGAAATGTAGGTGTGTATCCTTGCACATTCCAGATGCAGATTCACGCTAAGTAACTGTATATCTGTGTATAGATCTTCATGGCCACATTAACATATATACATATTCATGCACTTCCCATTTGCAGATATCTCTATTCATAGGCATATAGCAGACTGCAATGATCAAAGATCTTATAAAATTTCAGGGTTGGAGGACAAGCTAAAAATCCTTTCTAGGCCTCACGACTATTCTTAGATGTCTTCACCACTCGCAGATTCTTTGCTCCTCTTCAGAGCTGCATCTATCATTGCCAATGTAAGGAGTGCCAAGTCAGAGCAGAGGCCTCAATAAAATGAATGCTGTGTTCCAGTTTTTCCTCAGCAGAAGCTTTCTCCTATTTACATCCTGGACCTTAATTCCATCTTTGGCTCTAGATTTTATTCCAAGAAATAAAACCCATGAGAGATATACTTGTAGTACTTTCAAGAGTACCGTATTTTTCAGTGTATGAGATGACTTTTTAACCCATGAAGAACTTCTTAAAAGGTGGGGGTTGTCTTATACAACAGTAAACAGTATGCTAAAACTTACTATCACTTCAGAATTGAGTAATCCGCCCCCTCTTACCATTGCATCTCATCCAGCTGCCAGGCGTCATCACTCAGTCTCTGCTTGTCCTGATTCATCTTTCAGGGCACACAGAGGAGCTTAGTTACCGAGCACTGCATACCATCCAGCCGCCGGGTGTCATCGCTGGTATACGGCTTTCCAGTGCCCAGTCCTCTGTTCAGTTTTTATGGGACAAGGGAGAGGCATGCTCTCTCCCACTAGCTGTCCTATTAATCACTGCACCCCAGCCAGCTGCTCTTGGCAGAGCCCCCTTTCCCTGCTCTCAACGTAGATCACAATTAAAAAAATCACAGTCACTACAAATGACTAATATTAAATGATTGTTGGCACTCAACTTTTAATAAAGTCTAGCTTTATTAAACATGAAATGTTAACCTTTGAGGGCTCTACTCTTTTTCTCTTGCTTTTTTAATTTCCATTTGGTGTGCGTTAAAAGAGAGGTAGTCTTATACAGAGAATATAGCCCATACTCTATATTTTATCAGGAAAAGTAGGTGGTCGTCTTATACGCCCAGTCATCTTATATACCAGAAAATATGATAAATGAGGGGCCAGGGATACAGTACATAGGGTGGAATGCTTGTCTTACATGTGACCACCAATCTGGGTTCATTTCCTAGCACCTCAAGCACTATCAGGAGGGATCCCTGAGCACAGAGCCAGGAGTAAGAACTGAGCACCCCTGTGCTTCCACAAAATGTAAGTGAGCCTAAGCTGTAACGTTTCTGATCAAAGGCAGCAGATATAGTGTATAGGGATTCTGGAAAACTTTAAACTAGGGTTCCTCTATATACACTCTTTTATATCAACCTTTTCTTTTTCCTTCTTTCTGAGCCACACTTAGTGAGGCTCAGGGGTTATTCCTGACTATGAGATCAGAAATTGCTCCTGGCTCAGGGGACCATATGGGATGCCAGAGGATCGAACCGATTCCATCCTAGGCTAGTGTGGGCAACAGAGTCCTTCCTTCTTGCTCCAGTCCCTATAGCAACCTTTTAATTGATATGTTGTATATAGTTATTACTGTAAACATCAAATCACCCCAGGGGAAAACCAGGCAAAAAATAAAGTTGAGGTTACAGAACAGAAGCTATTCTGCTATGCTCTGCAGAAGAGAACTTTCAGTCTTGGGAAAGTGAGCTTTAATTTCAGTAAGCCAATTTCATTTACATGAAACAAATCTGACCTAGAGTGTTACCAAAAAACAATTGGACATAATATGTAATATATTTAGATCTATATATAAGAGATAACACTTTTTATGTGATGATGCTGATACTATCTACATAAAGTCAAAAATGAAATTGCTAATGAGACATGAACTGATTAAATTCTTCAGTTTTTTTTTCATGTTCCGTAAATTGGTTTCTTTTATCCACAATTGAGCTCATGATTTATTAACTTAAGTTGACTGAGCATCTTATTGAGATGAAAGATTCTCTGTTTTAGCAAGCCTAATCATTTCCAATTCTGATCTAAGTATGTCGTGTTCTTGAGACTTGCCACTGACCCAGAATTTCTGTCTTTTATGCCTTATCTGAAAACAAAACCATTGGAAGTAATTTCCTTAATGAGTAAGCAAGTCAAATAGCTAAAAACATACAAAAATTGATTTCTGGGCTATATTCTTTATTCGATAGGATTTCAGATTCCAGCAAGCTGATGGACAGCAGAATATGGAAATTAATTATCCAGGGCAAAGAGAATATTTGCTTTTTCTGCTAGAGTATCTGCCTAACACCTTGTAGGAACTCAAGCTGTATTTGTTTAATGAATAAAAGATTTTCCAAGTCCTGATGAAATAATTAACTTCCCCACCAAGGAACATGGAAACCAGCATGCCCTTATTTTATTTTAGTCTAGAGTCAGGGAAATGTGTGGCTATTGAGTACCATTAGTGTGTGTGGATTTTCAAGGGATTGGCCAGGATAAATGTCAGGAAAGTGCTTAAAACAAAATTTCAGTCATCACCGTTGAAGCCCCAAATATTTATTTAAAAGCTTTCAACTATTTGGGATTGCATATGCCTTATGAATGGAGTGGAACTGAGCTTGTAAACATAAATGATTGTTTCTCATGTCCATTCCCTGACATATTATGGAAGAGGGTAGTTTTATATATATATATATATATATATATATATATATATATATATATATATATATATATATATATATACCCTACCCTGTCTTTCATGGCACATAGGTAGATAGCCTCCCCGAAGGGCATCTCAGGAGGCTGAGGGCTGAGGTGGACATTTGATGTCATCCCTTAAAAGTGGCCTGACATGTGATTCAGTGTTGGCCAAGTGCAAAGGGGTTCTTCAGTTCAGATGTGAAGGCAACATGTTTGTGACTCTCCATCCCTTTGACCTACCTGCTTAGAAAGCCTCTTCCTTCCTCCACCTTGATCTCCTCTCCATCTCCCACTTTGGGGTGCATCTCCCACACCTCTCCATGAAGGGAATTTAAGGCTGGAAGGCAGGGAAGAAAATATTGGTAACAAAGATTCAACAAATTTTGCCAAGAAGTATTATGTCTCTATGGAAATTGGGGATATAAGGTTTTTTTTTCTTTTCAGGGGAGAGCACGAACGCAGTCCCCCACTACCACTATGCAGTCGAGTTTCCCACATTTTGGGAAAACTCAGGAGTCAGCACATCCGGAGTGCAATGGATAAGCATCGCACTCGGGAAACCACCTTCAAGATCATGGTATCTCCCCTGCCAAGTAAGTATGATATAAAGGTTTTTGAGTACAGTTGACAAAACTTCTCTAAGTGCAATTGTTTTTCACAAGACCTAAAACTACTGGATCCAGCTATACCACTCCTAAGGATATACCCTAGAAACACAAAAATACAATTCAAAAATCACTCCCTTACACCTGTATTATTTCAGCGCTATATACAATCGCCAGACTCTGGAAACAACCAAAATGCCCTTCAAAAGATAAATGGCTAAAGAAACTGATATACATACACAATGGAATATTTTGTAGCTGTCAGGAGAGATGAAGTCATGAAATTTTCCTATAGATGGATGTACATGGAATTTATTATGCTGAGTGAAATAAGTCAGAGGGAGAGAGATAGACACAGAATAGTCTCATTCACTTGTGGGTTTTAAGAAATACAAAAGGCATTATTGTAATAGTGCCCAGAGACAACAGAGATGAGTGGACCTTTGTTATCAGCCAGAAAGAGGGAGCTAAGTGGACACTGAACAAGTCTGTGCCTTTTTATAAAACGTTCTGTCTCCAGAACTATCAGAATTAAATATACTGTTTGCAATCTGCCTGGAGGTCTGGAAAAATAATACACTGGGTAAGGCTCTTGCCCCAGGTTCTAACGTATATAAATCCTGTGAGGACTTATTCTTGAAATCAAAGCCAGGAGTAAACTTTGAGCAATGCCAAGTGTGATCCTAAAAAACAAAAACAAAACCAAAAAAACAGAAAAAGAAATTATAAGCCACTCTTTTAGGTAATTTTTGTAACCACAACCTGAACTACATCTATGTAAACTCTATGCTGTCTTTCTATTGAGACAGATCACTCTTGTACCTTCCTCAGGTGAGTCCAAGATCTTCCTATCCTTTGCTTAAAAAACTTGTCAAAGATGTTCGGAACCAATTCACCACATCCTTTGGACTTCTTTTCACTTATTCTATAAGAGAGAATTTCTTTTCACAGAGGCCATTCCTGATCACTTTCTAGATATAACAACATGTGTTTCTCCTTATTCCTGCCTCGATGCTTCATTTAACACCCACATCATTAACAGGAACTATATTCTAGACTCATTTACTCTTTAATCAGGAATAGTGTCCTTCCCCAAGTATACTCATCTGGTTAAACCAGAAGCTTTATCTAATAGTCAATCTGCTGACCAGAGTGGCCAGTGGGTGCCATGTGTGTGTGGAATTATTTATTACTACTGGTCAATGAATGAATCAGAATCCCCCGATTTATGATAATTTTATAATAACAGTTTTTACTGTGTGTACATAAGGGTGAACGTGTTGGGCAGCTATTGGAAAACGAAACTCACCAAAGCAAATATTTACCCTGTATTGCGTTTTATTAAACACTCCAGAGTTAATCAAAATAGAAAAAGGAAATGATCCTGTAGTCCAAATCACAGAGTATACTTGGCCTGAGGGATTATGGCTAGAGAGTGCTCTTGTCTGTTCATTTTAAGACACCATCCTCAGACTTTGTTCTCTCCTCTTGGGACCCTTTAAACGTTCAGAAATGTTTTAAAATTTAAATGTGTTTTGAAGGTGGTTTTGAGGTTTCCTTTCCCTTATAGTCAACATACTTTCATATTCTAAATGGACCCATAACTTAAATTATTTGAATACCACCAGTGTATTGAATAGAAGTAAGTTGACCAAATTGACAGATTGCCAATAAATTGTGCAGACATAAGGAAAATTAGGCACCACACTTTCCGTCCCATATTCCTGGCTCATTAGAGTCCTCCCTTGATGTCTACTCACACTTCTAAATATTCCAAATTAGCAAAATTCATAATACATACTATTCCTCTGAACTCTTCATTTTCATTGCTAATCATTATAAGTTGCATTTAATTTAAATATTTACTTGCACATTCTATTGTATTTGCCTCTAAGGGACTATAAAAATAAATTGATAAGAGAAATGATTATAAAATATATTAGACAAAATATCAATATAATTAAGCATAAATATTTAATCTTAAGAAGAATAAGAAATTTAATAGGTTTGCAAACATAAGAACAGAACTTTTCACCCTTGGGATGGGTTAAATTCATACATATATTATTAACAACTGACATTTATTAAAAGGCTATTTAGTAGTTCTATAAATAAACATACTTCTTATTAAGAGATAGTTCTTGAAACTTGAATAAATTAATTTCATGATATTATTAAATAGCATTATTTTATTTTTGTTTTTTTGGGCCACACCCATTTGATGCTCAGGGGTTACTCTGGCTAAAGGCTCAGAAATTGCCCCTGGCTTGGGGGGACCATATGGGATACCAGGCAATGGAACCGCAGTCCTTCCTTGGCTAGCTCTTGCAAGACAGACACCTTACCTCTAGCGCCACCTCGCCGGCCCCTAAATAGCATTACTTTTTAATTCTTATTTTGTCAATGAGACTTTTATGATTACTAAGTAGTGGTATTATACTGACATAAATGTACATGTAAACATATATATTTGAGGGGACTTCTTACCTCTGTCTTTCCTTTTATTCTCTAGATGCTTCTGTCTGTTTAGCAATAAGACTCCTTATAATAATCATAACCATTAGCTTAACATTAAATTCAATAAATAATCTCTACATTGCTTTCTGAGAAATATGAAAATTAGTATTCATTCCAAACATTCTGCTATAAGATTTATTTGCAAAAGTCAAAAGTTGAGAACAACCAAATTTTCAATGCTCAATATATGAATAGCATATGAATTAACTCTATCAGGAAATAATCAACAAAAATGAATTCTCGATATATATAACCTGAGTGGATCTTTCCACTCAGGCATTAGGTTGAATTTTATACTCTAATCTTAAAGTGGGGCCAAATAGAATAAAGGTTCTATGGTCAAGGTACTTGCCTTGGATGAGGTCAACCAGGGCTCTATTCCAAGTGTGACATTTGGTCCCCTGAACACCAACAGGTGTGATATTTGAGTGCAGAACTAGGAGTCAGTCCTGAGCACCACTGAGTATGGATTAAAACAAAACAGAAGCTTAAAATGTTCATATAAATGTTCATCATTTTATTTACATAATATTTCAAATTCACAAAATTTCAGAAATGGAGAACAGATTAATGTTTATGAGGGTTTGGAGGATATGTATGAAGTGTGAAAAAATAAGAGTTTTATAGAAAAGAATTTATGTCTTGATTGTGATTATTACATATATTAATCTGAATATGTGGTAAAAATTACACAGAACTACATGCATTCATGGGAATGAGAACATATAAAATTGGCAAAAATAACTGAATAAGTTCTGCATATTGTCACAATATTCCTTTTGCTTGTGTGGAATTTTTATATCTATGTATTCTAAGCTATGCAGGAAGGAGTTCTTAGAGGAAACTTGAGAATGAGTTTGTTAAATTAGCTTTCTAGCTTTGCAAATGTGAATCCACAAATATTTGAATGTAAATTATGAGGAAAAAATTCTAGGGGTCAAAAATTAGGTCTTTGTCATGAATGCATTCATCCCTGGTTCAGTATGTAAAGCCACATATTGTCTCCAGGAAAGTTGGAGTGGATCCCTAAGCAACAAAACAGATGTAAATCCTGAGTACCCTTGGGTGTGACCAAAACCCCTCCCATCCCATACACCCAGAAAAAGAAAATAATTCTGGATCTCAGAGAAAATGGTCCCTTCCTTCATTTGCTCATTATTGAACAACCAACGTTTGTGAAATTCTGTATAGGAAAGTATTTGCTTTAAAGAAGGTTGAACTTTCTAAAATGGATTTGAATTTCTAACAACCAGCATTTCCACTTTTTGTTTAGCTGCCCCCAAACAAGTGATATGTCTATGGAAATCACAATGTACTATACTTTTACAAAAATAATAAATCCAATGAATTGTATAAGCTAGATGAAAACGTTCATGTTAAGAAGTATTCTTAAAGCATGTTTTCTTATATATCAAAGAATGCTCACCAAAATAATTATCTTATATAATTTTGTCCCAAATAATTCTTTTCATAACTGTGAGACCTTGTTTCAACAACATCAAACTCTGATCAAAATAGACATATTAAATGCTTCCTAGAAATTTTTAATGTATGGTTAGAGAGTCAGTAAAGATGTTAAAGCACTTGTACTGGCATGTGGAAGATTCTGATTCAGTCCCTGGCACCTCATATGGTCCCTCAAAAATCTCAATCGCTACACAGGAGTAAGCCCTGAGTACTGCTAGTTTTAGCCCCCAAGCAATGCAAAATTCCAGTGAATTAAATATGTATTTCATAATCATGTGGTAGGAATTGAAGAAAAATTATGTGGATTTCAGATGCAGTTAGTTTAAAACAATACATTAACCACAAAATAGGAAAATATACAACATTAAGTTTTCCCAGGGGTGTACAATGAAATATTATTTAAATGTTGAATTCTTATGTTGTTTTAGATTATAACCTCACAATTGCTCTTCCTTAAAATAGATATCAAGAATCAAAAAGTGTTCCGGCTGGAGACTCCGCCCAGCGGCGCTTTGCTGAGATTTCTGGACTCTGGGACCTGTCTCCCTGTGCTTCTCTCTTTGCTCAATTCTTGGAGTCCCATAAGAGACCAGACCCCTGGGAATCGAACCCAAAAATCGCTGAACTCTGAAACTGCCAGCGAGCCAAGGAGTAAGTAGGAACTGTGCGACTTCCCAGTCG